>JBBBDQ010000997.1:980000-1122500 GCA_037127315.1 Ascarosepion bandense
AGAAAATCTTGTGTGCAACTTTCAAGTTTGTTGTTTTTGCTCTTCAATTCTCACAAGCATGGATCTCCATTTTTGTTCAGCTCCTCCTTCCTGCCTTTTTTTCTTTGCAGCCTCGAAGTATTGGTCAAATACTGTTCTGACACGGGGGTTGGGGGGCACTGCAGAGAAGATCTTTAGTCATGCAAACATTTCCAGCAACTCCAACTGTAGCCAATAGTTCATGATGGTGCACTGCATGACCAGAGTAAAGGTCAACAGAAATTTCCTTATTGACCGAGAAATCCTTCTCCACTGAGGTCCATCCATTAGAGAGTACAAATAATCTGAACAACTTTCCAGTTTTTTATATTCTTTGTTCTCTTTGTCTCGCAACAAAATGTCCAGGCAATTTTCATGCTTGTTGAAATTCTTGAAAGCAATATTTCAAGCAGCCTCCTCCAATTCTTCATACTGACTGATGATGTCATCACAATCACATTTCCAGACTTCTTTCTTGTTCCTCGCGTGAGAAAGACAGTGTCTTCTGTAGCAAATCTCCCCCACCTCCAACAAATGAATCCTGGGTTCAGCCATGTAAGTGACCTTACAAGAGGGTTATCTAAGTAGAAACTTGCCAGAAGTTTCTCAATAATGACAATGAACATTGCATGGAGAAGTGCAATCAAAGACAAACAGATTCTTTTGTTGACATTTCCTTTCTTGGATAAATTTGGCAAAGCCTTATCTTCCACAAAGTCCATCTGATCTTTGTGCATATTTGAATTTGACAAATTCATTCAGTTTAACGATCATGTTAAAAAAAAAAAAAAAAAAAAATCATCTGCAAGGAAAGGCAACAATGGTTTATCATCAGTATCTTATCAGAAACAGTAATGTAGGTATTTCCACTCATTTTTTATATCCAAGTTTTGAAGTGAATTTAATATATGAGAAGGGAAGGCTTTTTTAAAGTTTTTATTTTAGCTTTAATTGAAAGCTAAATGATTAAATTTAGATTTTTAATTTTTTAAATTTTTACTAAATGATTAAATTTAGTATTTATAGTAAGCAAAGTACTCTGGCGTATTTCAAATAGAAATTATATTAATTGGAATCAAAACTTTAGAGTTTCCAAAAAATTTTTTTTTGTTCATTTTGACAAGTTTGTAAACAAAAAGTTGATTCTCAGTTTTGAAAATCTTGCAAAAGTAAAATATAGATCTGTGACATGTTATTTTTGGAAAATTAGCAAATTTAAAGTTAAATTAATCTGATTTGAAACAAGTATTAGTTGTTTATAGCACAGAATTTAGAATAAAAGTATTTCTTAATACTGGAGGTCTTATCTTTCTAATCTGTGAAGTTATGACAGCCACATGTGGTGATGAGCTAAGTATGGTTGACCAGAACGGAGATAATTTTCCAATTTTTTTTTTCCTGTAAGGGGAAGAAATCAAAGCCCCTCAAAATCTTTATCGAACATCTGTGGTTTCCATATTAACTTTTGCAGTGTTAAATCCTTCGTCCATGAAAACTACTGACATCTTAGCTCTCTGTGAAACTAACCTTGACTCTTATCATCTTCCTGATTTCTGGTTACCTTTCCCTCTTTACGAAGGAAGGACTCCAATGCCCATATGCATAGACTTGGTGTTTATGTCAGCAAACGTCTCTCTAGCTAGGATGATTTCTCTTGAATCTCTAGACCATTCCTACATGTGCCTCCATCTTTCTCTACGAAGCTTGGTTAGCTATCTCTTCTTTCTCTACTGTCCCTCCATCTCTTGACTGTTCTATACTAGACAGCATCGCAAACAATATAGAAAAGGCCATTTTCTCATGTATATTTGCGTGTGATGATTTTAATACCTACCAAGTGGCTAGAAAACTGTCACAGCTCTTGCTGGTGTCCATACCATAAACTTTTCAATCATAACTTTCCCCTCACACATTTCCCCAATAACCCTAATGAGCTTGGCTCCCAGCTTGATCTGTTTCACTTCTATTCCTGACTCTTGATATGCCATGCAACTGCCTTCTTGGCAACTCTAATCATTCTGTGATTTTAGTTAATATATCCTTCCACACCACCTCCCGCCAATAGAATATCCTATTGCTATCAAAGAGCAGACTGGGAGGTGTTCCATGTCTTCGTTTGTGATGTCCATTAGAACAAAGATTTTAGTCTCCCTGTTAAAGACTGTGTTTCTGAGGTCTCCTTTTGGGTGAAGCTGGCATCAATACTTTCATTTGATCCAAGTTTTGACTCAAGCCTCATTCTTCCCCTTAGGTCACCTGCTTGCTCAGCTGCCATTGCCCATAAGAACTACTTATTCTGGTTTTACTGGATTATGTATCTGACCATAATGGGCACCTTTTTGTCTCTGCTCGCAATGAATGTAAGCGTATACTAAATGATGCTAAGTTGTTGTTTGCTAATAAAATGAAACAGTGCATAGCATCCTGCAAGTTTGTCCTCTAAGGACTACTGACAGCTCTGCAAAAGTGTGCAAAACAGCAGCAAACCTTCAATACCTATTACTCAGTGATTTTGAGGCTATCACACAAAAATAATATTTGAATGTGCTAGGAAGGAATAAAAATACTTTGATCTTTCCTCTTAATAACAAACATTTTGACTGAAAAAAAAAAAAAAACATTGTTTTTCAGTTTGGGGCCTTTAATCTTCATGCTTACCTCTCCCCCGAATTAGAGGAGGTACCTAATTCAATATCTTGAAACAGATACAAAAATCTGCAGTTTCACTAGAAATAAGATCTCATGTTTGGCAACAGTACAAAGAAAAACTTGGGAGATATTTTTCTCTCTTTTTAATCAAGTTCACAAATTTGATGACATCTAGCCAAATGTCAAGGAGTCATTCACATGCTTGCACATTTTCTAGCCATCTATGACAGAAATAATAAAAAAAGGGACAAAGTTGCCATTTTGTACTTTTAATTTATTTTTTTTTCAAGCTAGAGATACGAGTCATTTTTAACCTGCAAACTCCTATTTTTTCAAAGACGCATTTTCCATCCTAAGGCATATTTTCTATTCTATCATTATTTCCACTTAGATTTTCCTTGAGTCAAATTTTATTTTCAATCTTGTTACTTTTGGTAACAATTTAAACAAATTTAGTTTACACAGTGACAGGGAAGCACTGAATTGTTTCAGAATGAACTCAAAGCTGTCTAGAGATCAAAAGGACTTTTTAGTTTTGAAATTGACACTAATAAAATTTCTTCAAGTGTTTAAATTTTTAAAATAAAAAAATTAAAATATTTTTTTTATTGGAATTTTTAGAGATTCTACTAAAATGTATTTTATCATTGTAAAAAAACTTATTTTCCTATTCACTCCAAATTCAATGACTACATTAATTTATCTTTGACAGAGATGTTGACACCTTTTACATTTGCTTTTTCTCTTGTTGAGCAAGAGTAGCAAACAGAAGATGCTTTCATATTCTTTCTCATTGCTTAAACAAAATAGAGAAGTAACTACAAGGTCACGAACTTGTTCTAATCCAGGAAACACACTACCATTTGCAATAATTGCCAAATACTCTAGTGACGATTAAAAAGAAAAAATATTTCATAAAGGACAATTTTTTAGCTTGTAAAAAAAAAGAAAAAAAAAATCTGGGATTTTGTATCTTGACTTTCATTAATTGAGAAAAGGCAATATCTCAAGACAACATCCCTGACAAATTAACAAGTTTTTATTTTATTTTATTTATAATCATATCGCTCCAAGCAAGGCATTTTACTGCTACTGTTTTGCAGGAGGAAAGTTATGAGAAAGAGTGACAGGTTATAGGGGTGTCAGGAAGTTGGTAAGAGGAGGATGAGAATACCGGTTAGTGAGATAGATGACGACTATTGACTTTACATTTAAATTCTTCAAAAAAAATTTTAAAACAAAATTGAGCTTTGAGTTGTAAAATGAAAATTCATATCTTATAAAGTTATAGAAAGTGTGTAGAATGCAGTAAACTCTAGTAAATAAAGATAAACGCATTTGAAATAGAATCAATGCATTTTCTGCCAACATCAACCCCTAGTCTTCTAGATAAGGATAGACTATTAGATTTGTGTTATTGGAGCAGGTTATCTATTTTTTCAATGAGACAGAAGACAAGTAATGATCTATTAAAGTTTTTTGGGATCACAATTGACAGGAAAATGAGAAGCTGAATGAGTTACACAAGTAAGAAGTGTGAGAAAAAAAAAAGAAAAAAGTTTAATGTTTACAAGTTTATATAGATGACAATTGACATTATAAAAGCAAAAAGATCTTAAAGCCAATATTGCTTTCTTCAAGCAATCACAACACACAGACCAATTTGAAAGGTAAAAACTCAATCCTCAAGATAGAACACCACCCCGTGCTTACTATGACCTCATACCTGATCAAGCTAAGCAAGTATAAGTTTTCATTTTATAGACATTGTGCTTGTAAGCAAAGTCTGAATAATTCCAAGATTAAGAAATTATCAGTAAAGAGATATATATATATATATATATATATATATGAGAGAGAGAGAGAGAGAATCATTCAATTTTGGAAAGTGACGGGAAATGCTTCTTTTCAGGAAGAAAGGGTTGTTAATTCCAAAGAAGAAACGGGGAGAGAGAGAGAGAGAGAGAGAAAAAAAAAAAAAAAAAAAAAAAAAAAAGAGTAGAGAAATGAGGCAGTAAATAAGGCAGTGGGTGATGACCAAGTAAATATAACTTCAACCTGGAATTTACCAAACTTTTTTTTTTTTTTTTAAATATTTCACTTCAAGAATCAATTATTGCTACCAATCATACACAATTTAATTAGTTGGGATTACAAGAATTTGTGTATGTGTATATATAACCCAGGAACCTCTTTCTGAGAAGAATGAAACATTAGGCATACACAGCACAGAGCCTTCTATAGAATGACTATAACAACAAATGCTAAAAAGGTGCTACAATGTGAAAATTATTTCAATTAAAATCAGAATTTATCAAGTCTCCTTCAAATAATTACTTACAGAGAAGATATCTTTTCATGAAACTAGTAACAACAACGACATTGCATTAAAATAAGTGTTATTTGTATTTATAAGGTACAATTTAGGAGAAAAGGTCAGATTTAGTATGCACTGAGCTGGAAAAGCAAATATTGATTGAACCAGCAGAGTCTTTATTTAGATATTCTACTACTTAACCTCCCACCTAAATTCTGTTGAAGAATTCCATCAGCACAAAACATTCTGCTTCTCCAGATAATAGCAGGAAGTCTATGTAAATGTAGAGAAGCACAGAATCGGTACAAGACAACAATATTGCTAAAAGAAACTAGAACACCAACAGCATTTTAATAAACAGAAATAGAGAAGTGAGGAGAAAAAAAAATTACTGCAAAGTTAATTTTAGAAGGGGGGAAAAAAAAAAAAAAGAAAAAAAAATATCCAAGGGAAATCTTCCTAAAATCTCTGGCTTAATTACAGGTCAGGTTATAGTAAAAAGAAAATTATTTTACATCCTGAGACCCCCACCCCACAAAAAAAAAAAACAAAAAAAAACATACACATGGTTATTTCAATGTGAAGTAATGGTTAGCAAGTTCATCTTACAAACCATTACAATTATCCACAGTAAGAGCTCTATACAAGTGGCCTTTTGCCAGACTGAGCTTAGCATCAATAAGCACTAAAGTTTGTTTTCCCAAAATGTAAATCTTACCAATGAATGCTAAGTGCTCCAATTATTTTGCATTTTAAAATTTATAGGTCAAAGATGGAATGTTAACAATGGTTCTTTCCCAAAGAACAATTCCAATGCAAATTCTCACAGGTAGTAGGCACTTAAGGAGTAATACATAAAAGAAATAGAAAATCTTTATAAGCAATTTTTATTGTTTTTAAACCTGTCAATTATTGTAATTTAAACTAGTCAACCAACTAAATATAATAAGGACAATTATTACAAGTAAACCTATTGCCATTTTAAAAGTGTAAACAGCCATTTAATCTTTACAAATCACAGAAGCAAACTAGTATTGGAATTGAGAAAACATGATCCAATGTGTGTACTAAATAACCTCTACACACCCCAAATTATTTTTTCTCTTTTGGTCCCTTTGCTATTTTTAGAAATTTGATACCTAGCATAAAAAGAAAAAAGAAAAAAAAAAAAGAAATAAAGGGAAAGAAAGTGTGGTCAACAACTAATCATCAAACTAGAGTCATAAAAGACATCATCCAAAGTCATATGTCAAGGAAAGAATATTCAAGACATCAAACTAGAGTCATTCAGCACACATTTCAAAGGTCATTTTTTTTTTTCAGAACAAAATTCCAATAATTACTAAGCAGAAAAAAAAAAAACAATTAAAAAGGGGAGAGAACATAAAAATAAGGAAATAGTCAATTTACAACAAATGAAGACTGAATGCCAGATTGGTTTATGATCATCTGAAGATCAGAAAAATTATTTTGTATTAACATAAAAATAATGAGAGAAAGGACTTGATTGAAATTTAAATATGCACTTCAGAATTTCTTTTCCAAACTGTCCCCAGAGCAAAGTGAAAATTTAAAGCAAATTAATGACAAAAAAAATCTACTTTAGAAACTATACTAGTATTAAATTCAAAAAGTTTCCAAAAAAAGGTAAAATACTCTTACTCAGATTTGGGGTCTTAAATGAATCAAATGTTTTTTTTTTCTTTTTTAAATTCATAATTACTTTTGTAGACAGAGAGAAAAGGACAGAGAGAAAAGGACAGAGAGAAAAGGACAGAGAGAAAAGGACAGAGAGAAAAGGACAGAGAGAAAAGGACAGAGAGAAAAGGACAGAGAGAAAAGGACAGAGAGAAAAGGAAAAAAAGGAAAAAGAAGAAAAAAGTCATCACCTAGCTAATCAACTTTAATTACAGTATGATTGAAAATTAACTCCTCATTTTAAAATACTTATAATTTATTAACTATAATTTTTCCAAGAAATGGATATAAGAGAAACGTGTTTAGCATGAGATTTTATTTAATATTCAACATGGGCACCAGATTTCATTATAAACTTTTTGAGCTGCCCAGGAATTGTGTCAACTGATTTCATCAGGATCTCTTGTGGTATGAAGACATAACATCTTGTATTCACCTTCCATGTTCTTCCAAAGTCTTGGCTTACTGTAGTAGACTTGCTCTTTTAATGTACTCTCAGAAAGTCTGGCCCCCTGGCTAGCCATTCATACATAAAACAGGCAGTTACTTTTCTATCACCCTGTAGAAAGCCTACCACCTAAAGAAAAGTCAAAATGGACTTTATAAAGGCTGCAATTACTTGTGAATCAGTTGATTTATGTAGTATATTAGCATTTAAACACCAGAAACCTTAATATTAACAGGCTATTTTCCTGAGGGTTCTTAAAATGTTGTTCAAGTAAAGAGAGCAAAAGAAAAATAGCATCCCCAAACAAATACATCAGTAACAATAATGTTTAAAAAAAATAATATATATATATATATATATATATATATATATATCTCATACAATGGTTATTTAACCCAGACAGAATTAACTGGTTAACTAAGTTGCTATGGAGGCAGAATTTTCTTTTAAAAGTAAGAAGAAAGAATAAAAGATAGTAGGGGAACACAAATTTGAAGGGAATGTATTCTTTCTACTGCCACATCATTTGCAACAAGAGATGCCAAGAGTTAGCAACTGATCTCTTGTTATGTAACATTGTAAAAAGCATTAAATAGCATCATCTTCATCAAAATTTGAAAGCTGACTTCCCAACATCGTTTAGGCTGACATCCAAGAGGAGCCCAGAGAGTCAAGAGGATGTGAATATAATTGCAAGAAAGAATAATAAGCAGATTGTATTTGGGCCAGACACCTGTTGTGGAGAGACACCTGTAAATGAATGCCAAGAATTTGAGGTTGTGGGACTTTTGGGGTGGGGTGAGAGAGGTACCAATACTAGCCACACTATTAATTGCAACAAGCCTCTACTCTTCAAGCTACTCAAGTCATCTGAAAAAGGATGTTAACATTGACACTTACATACTTCTGAATGATCAAGAATGAACATATAAGTTAAAATGACAGGTAATATTATTAAATATCTAATGAGAAAGAAAGAGAGAATGAATTTACAGTACAACAAATTATGTAAAGAAAAAAGAAGTGAATCCCAGAAAACACTAAAATTCCTTACATTTGTTAACACAACCCAAGATTTGTTTGACCAAATGAACCTTTCATTTCTACTATTAACATTTTAGGCCAATCTATTTTCCAGCCATCACCAATTGTTAGAAAGGTCAGACTATCAGCTGAGAAAAGAATGGAAAACACTTCCAAATATAAAGGACATTGATGGTAGAGAATGGTATTTTTTGTGCATCTTGTTGAAATCAACCAATCCAATGTGTAAATTAGCAGCCATATTTTCAGGTCTATTTATTGGAAAAGAACATTGCTCCTCTGCAGATAGGTGAAGAATGGACTGGTTCAAATATGTAAAAATACAAAGGATTTTCACTTTTGAAGTAAGCTCAAATGTTTAAGGACTTCCCATAATTATAAGCATTATTAGGAAATGCTGAAAGACCTTTGCACAAGCAAAAGCACTTAACAGAGCATCCCCACTATATGATACAGTGGTCATCACTAAACATCAAATTTTGTTTTTATTCTATTCAGATGAATACCAAAGATAACTTAAGATTCCTAAAGAAGTTTTAAAAACATTCCCTTATATATTTATGCAAGTATAAATATTTAAAAGTAGGAATAAAATTTTATTTAAAGAAAATTTTGAGCAGCATCTAAACTGATATTCCATCAAAACAGATTGATGGAATCCCACTGAATGAAAACTGCAGAGAGTAAGAAAAATAAGAATGCTTATTTTCCAGTAGATAATAAAATAAGACCATTCTCAGGTGACATTTTGGAATAAAGCAATTAGCAAGTCAATCTTCATGGCTAAGGAGAAAGGAAAAAGAAAAAAAGAAAAAAGGAAAGTAAAACATTAAGTATTTATTAAATGTAAAGTGATTGTATCTCTAAGAGAATAATTAAGAGACATTAAGATGTTTTACAATATAAGAGATTACTCAGTTTTATTGATACAAGTTCAGCAATAGTACCAAACCAATATTAGAAATTCAATCCTGGCATATTTGGAAAAGATGTCAACTTTTGAGATTGGTACCCAAACAGAATTAATGTTGTCACCTTACAAACAAACCGAAAGTAAAGCAGTTGTAGCAATAGTTTCACTCAAACTTTTACAAATGGAAAAGGAAAAAACAAAAAAATAAATAAAATAAAATAAAACTTGAAAACATCACAAAAATACCAAGACAAAATATCAGGGCTTTTCAAATGTCAAAAGATTAACTTTATATAAATAAAACTTAAATGTTTTAAGAAAAAAGAAAAAATATTAAGATCTTAAAAAATAAAATAAGTTTTATTTTACAGACTTTTTTTATTAAGCAAATTCTTGCAGATTAATTAACTTTTTACAATCCAATGTGACAATATCTTGTGATATTAGGTCCTCTAAAGTCAAGGACTTTCAAATACAAAAAATAACCTGTCATCAATATCAAGTCAATTTTAGTTGCTAAAAGTTGGACTTTTCTGACCCCTGCTCCACATAATCATTAAATTATCTTACAAGCTGACACTGACAGTTTAAGTGCAAACTTTTGAGTGGGAGAGTGACACCTGAATTAGCACTGCATGGTAACAGTGTCAATTTTTCATACATCAATTTTATCTTCAGACCAAGATTGGCCTGTATATATAGGTCACTGGGGAAAAGGGGGAAACCAGCTTTTACAAGTTCTTTTTAGGAAGAAAATTACAGTTATTTATGTTCATGATCAAGATTGCTTATAATTTTATTTATACATCTTTTGTGCATTTTTTTTTATAAGTTTAATAGATCAAGGTTATTGAATTTATTTAGCATTTTTGGGCAGTGATGTGGTTGTAGGAATTTTTCATGTGAACTTGAAAATGAGCTTTAATCTTTTGTTTCTTGTTCAGGAAAAGAAATTTTAATTTTCTCCTCTAGGAAAAGCTTATATTATCTTGCATTTTATAAGCTGTTACAATTTATTTTATTTTTCAGGAGTATTTTTGTTCATTTTTTAGTTATCATATATGCTTTATATTTATATTAAATGAGGTTTTGTGGGAGTAACTTTTGTTATTCCAAGACATCTTTTTTCTGGGTTTTCTTTGGATTTTACCATAGCTTCATACATTATTTTGTGGGCAGTTATCATTTGTACATTGTTTTCTAGTTTTAGAATGGCGTAAATATAAGCTCTTGGGGGGGGGGGGGGAATTGAGTTTCATATTCTTTTGTTTGACAAGTTGTCTGATAAATGACTGATGATGGAGAATGGAATTTAAGTAGGTGGCCAGTCAGGGTTAGGGTGCATGTAAAGGTAGGTTATCATTTGTTTTTTTTTAGCAATCAAATAAGAGTTTCAAAATGCATGATGGAGTTTAAATCAAAATGCAATCTGAATTTTGCTATTTTGAAAGTGAGTGATCAAAATAATCCAATTTGAGAGTGGGTATCCTTCACAATGACAACACCAGAGAGGAGAGAGGAGAGGAGGGGGAGGAGAGAGGAGAGAGAGGAGGAGGAGAGAGGAGAGAGGAGGAGGAGGAGAGAGAGAGAGGAGGAGGAGAGAGAGGAGGAGAGGGGAGGAGAGAGAGAGAGGAGGGGAGGAGAGAGGGGAGGAGAGAGGGGAGAGAGGAGAGAGGAGAGAGAGGAGAGAGAGAGAGAGAGAGAGAGAGAGAGAGAGAGAGAGGGGAGAGAGAGAGAGAGAGAGAGAGAGAGAGAGAGAGAGAGAGAGAGAGAGAGAGAGAGAGAGAGAGAGAGAGAGAGAGAGAGAGAGGGGAGGGGAGAGGGGAGAGAGGGGAGAGAGGGGAGAGAGAGAGAGGGGAGAGAGAGAGAGAGGAGGGGAGAGAGAGAGAGAGGGGAGAGAGGAGAGAGGAGAGAGGAGAGAGGGGAGGAGAGAGAGAGAGGGGAGAGAGAGGAGAGAGGAGAGAGGAGAGAGAGGGGAGGAGAGAGGAGAGAGGGGAGGGGAGAGAGGAGAGAGAGGAGGAGAGAGGAGAAAGAGAGGAGGAGAGAGGAGAAAGAGAGGAGGAGAGAGAAGAAAAAGAAAAAAGAATGTTCATGATGTTATTATTGAGAAAAGATTGTGTTAAAAACACTGGTTCCTTGTACTGTCCTAGTAAGTATCTGACTCCTCCTACCATGCCCTATCTTTACACGAAGATGATCAGACCAAAAATGGCATACTGCTGTCATATCTAGGCTGGAACTGCCCAATCCTTACTTCTAGCCTTGACAGAACTCAAAAGAGCTTACACATTCTCATGGGTCATCAGTTATTTCCCATCTTATATCCCGCTATCTAAAAAATGAAATGTTGCTAGCCTCTCCATAATGTATTACTGTGGTAGATATTCAGGTGAGCTACATTATAGTACCACCAATCCAGATCTTTACAGCCAGGACCTGCCGTGTCAGGCAGAGAGTTGATTCATATTTATTCCATTAGTAAGGAGGAAGTTTCATTGACAGTTTCTTCCTCAGAGATATAGCATTGTGAAAGGATGCTTTTTTGAAATTGAGGATTAACTGTTGCTTATCCTATGTATAATGCACACCTTTTACTCCTTCCTTGTATGCCCTTACAAAATTCAACCACATTTAGTGACTCAATGCAATAGTTTTCACCCATACCCACTTACCAAGTTTCTATGGCCATCTCCAACAGCACCGACTCTGCCAGCTTGGACATATACACTGTATGCTGGTTGGAATGAGGACAGGAGAAACAGGCTTGCTGCCAAGAAGCGTGCTCAACAGAAAGGAAACAGGGTGATATCAGAGGGGGAGGGTCTTCACATGCATTTGCTGCAAAAGAGATTGACACTCCTCTGTGGGCCTGTGCAGCCATAACATGCTGCACTGCCATCCATCAGCAGCTGAGGTATAACTAGGGCAGGTGCAGGTCAGGGTCTCTTGAGACTAATGGATATCACATAGTAGCCTTCTACTTTGAGCAGCTGTTAGGTGAACATAACTTTCATATTTACATTAATTAAAAAACAAGCATAAAAATGCTAGTCAAACATGATTAAGCATAAAAAGAACATTAATAGAAGTAGAGGAAACTAACTTCAATAGGTTATTGACAATCAGGAGAGGAACAAAAAAAAAAACAGCCAGCAATGACTTGGATTTAAGATTTTTTTTTTAAATTGCATCTATGTGCATTTAGCTTTTATTAATAAAATAGAAATCTCTAAACATCTAAATAGATATCAGATTATTAGATTAGATTGCACATTTTAAGAGATCAATCACTTGGCACTATAAGCAGTAAGTATATGAGCAAAGCAAACTCACCAATTTGCAGGCAGATTTTTCAGATAAATTATAAGTTTAATAGAGAATCAGGTAAAATCCAGTTAATCCCTAACTTGGGTTCAATTTCCAGGAATAACTATTTATTTATGATAGTTTGCACAAATGGGAAAGGGGAGGGGGTGACTGCTCTAACTTTAGGCTAGTTCCATTCACTGACCCAATTATACTTCAATGTTCCTAGCATCATAATCTCACATTTATGCAAACTCCTCCATACTACAATCACCAAAACGACATGATCTCCTAAACTAATAGCCCATATTTACAAACAAGTCTGGAAGAGAATGAAACTTGATTTTTTATTTACATTAAAAAAAAAAAAAAAATCTTGATTTTAAATGATAATTATGTACAATGAAAATATGTTAGCATCAGACTCTTCTTATAGCAAACAATGGCAGAAAACCAAGTAAACTGGGTGTAAAACACAATTCACACTTATCCTATCAAATTATGTCCAGTAGGACATAGTGGATGTCCAACAGATCATATTTGTTGTGTGTTCTGACCAACAAGAACTACTCAAGTGTCCCTAGGTCTGATGTAAATTCCTAGGGTCTTTTACACTTTTGTTTCCTAAAGTTTTGGAGGATCCTTAAGTTCCTCAGGTGTTGCAGCTGCATGCCTGTCCTTTCTAAAATGTCCACATCTACACAAAAGTTTGATATATCTTTTTATTCAGGTGTCTTTATTTAAGTTCTTTTGAAGAGCTCCCAAAAAGTTTTGTGGTTTTTTTTGTTGTCTTTTTTATTGTTGGTGGTGCTATTCATTGTAGAGGTAGAGGAATAAGTAATGGGCTGGATGGCAGGATAGAATAATCCCCCACCCCAGACAATGAGGATTTGATCCAAGAGAAAAAGAGGATCATAATAGGTTTTGCTTGTTTTTGTCAGGTGATGTAACAGTAGTGGTCATGAGCAAAGTACATTTACCTTTCAGAAGGACTATATATATATCTCAGAAGATGATGTAGCTCTTTCCACTGGCTTGTCTTCATTAAATTTCAAATCTAGAAGTTTCTTAATTTCAACAGCCTTTCTTCTCCTTTGTGGGACTTTCATAATTTTTTCACTCTTTAAACTGTATCCACAAATGATTTTTGCAGACTCCTTTTCTTGTCAAACCTAGGAACCCAAAGGAGCAACATTGTTTTTGCCCCCACCTTTCTTGGCGGCTTGTCCCCTCTCCTTTGATTTCAGCCTTTTCAGATGATGGAGATAAACCTGATCAGCTTTTTTTTTTGCTCTTAGTTTTTGCTTTTTTTTTTGAGAAGGGGAGGTCCTTGGAGGTAAAGGTTCTTGTTGGGCACCTACAGTTTTCTCTTAAGATTCTACTGGGACACACCAGGTAGAGATGACCTGTCTCACTACAATGTCAGCCCAGTGGTTTCCTTCCTGATACAATTACTGGAAGCTTTTAGTCAGGGTTATGCAGATTTCAGATGTAAGCAGCAATATTTCTTACATTGGGATCATTCCCTGTCAATTCACCAGGGCCTTACACCTACAGACACCAAATGACTTTAAATTTGGCACAAATGTTCCCCTTCACGAGTAAGAAAAGTGTGCCAAATTATTTTGTGCTAGACCTTAACAGTGTCACAGAATATCAGTGTTTAAAAAAAAGAAAAAAAAAAAAAAAAAAGAAAAAAAAGTCTGCTTGTGATGGTAAGTCTGTATTTTATCCTTCCTGTTCTAGAGGCAATAAGCTTTACACCCATTGCACCCAACTGAGCAATTCAAACTGTTCATCATGGAATAAACCATGACACGCTCCAACTGTTAGCTAATTAACAAATAGAACAATTCATATTTAAGTGAAAAAAGAACCATTTCAATTATCCTTTGTGACTTAGTAAAAAATCCAAGTTTCAGAAAATGCCACCTTTCTCCTTGGATACTGGATGGTAAGTGATTGATGATTCAGGACCAGACATACCTGTCCTGGTCATAGAAGGGACATTCTAAGTTCCCAGTTTAACCCAATTTTATCTTTATCACATTTATGTCCTGGTACCACAAATCTTACCACAACCAAGATAGTGGTCAAAGAGAGTTAAGGGATAAAATTAGAAAACTCTTTGATACAATTTTAAGATGTTTTAAGGAATTTTTGTACATTTAATCATTCTTAATTATTTTTCAGAAAAAAAAAAATCACGAACAGTAATGAAAGCATTTCTTTCAATTTCATAAACATATTTAGTGCCATAAATATTCCATGCACTGTTGATTACTTTAGTAGAGGCCATGTTTAAACAATTTAGTCTATATACACAACAAAATTTAGTGCACAGTGTAGTTAAGAATGTAATTTGTATATTCATTTTTATTATCACTTTCTTCTGAATGAAGAAAAGTTTTCATGAAAGACATTTAATAAAAATTTAAAAAACAAAGAATTTCTTTCAATTTCATGTTTATTGCCATCTACAAATTAGTGAGGCAATGATTACCACTTTTTAAAGACAATCTGTAAGAAAAGCAACATCAGCAAAAAATATCTAAATTATTGTTTTTTAATTAATAAAAACAATCTTATTGACTAGGTTAAGAAGTCACTTGGCACAAGATCAAGATTTTAGAGATCATGTAGCATTAGGATGATTGTCATTAATTATAATCTTTCACCAAAATCCTGCATGTACATTTGGGGTTGTGGGGTGGGGGGAAAGAGAGAGAGAGAGATTCTAAACCTGACAGTCAGGTCTTCTAAAGTAGACCTGAACCCCTCACAAAATTCTTTAAACTTGAACAGCCATAGTAGATGATGGTGGGAGGGGGAAATGAAAATTTAAGGACTTATTTTCTAGACTGACCGTAAGCTACATAGGTGGAAAGTTGTTGATTTGAGTCATGCATTTGGGTGTGTAAAATAAAATTTTACATCAGGTATAGGGTTAAAAAAATAGTTGGATATTTGGATTCTACAGTCCTTACTTATAAGACATAGTAAATTTCAGAAATATTGAATGTATGGAGGTATTTAAAAAAAAAAAAAAAATCTGTGACACTGCATGACCTTAATTTAGAAACAAAATAGGAAAATTATAACCCTGCCAAATCGGAATGGTAAGGTCTAGCACAAAATAATTTGGCACACTTCCCTAACTCACGAAGGAAAACATTTGTGCCAAATTTCAAGTAATTCGGTGTTGGTAGGTGCAGATTTTAACTTTTTGCTGATGTTTTGACATGGAATGACCCATTGGCAAATCAGTTTTACTATCTGCAGTATATTAATGCTTAGATCTACCAGCATTTTAAAATGTATTACTTGGTTGTCTTAATACTTTATAAATTCTGAATACTGTTGCAGTTCTTTTTTTTTTTCCATCGCTTTCACTTAGAGTAAATTAAAATAAAGTTTTACCTAATGTGCATAATGTGAAAACGAAGGAGGAAAAATAAAATTAAAAAAAAAAAAAAACAAGGTACGGAGCATGTAGAAGAAAGGGGAAGAAAAAGATGTCACTCAAGGAGATAGAAGATCACAATCATTGATGTTGCATTTAAACTTTTGGAGATTGTAGCTATCAGGAAAGCAAGTATACAAAAAAAAAAAAAAAAAAAAAAAAAAAGAAGATCCACAGGTGGGAAGTGCGAGAAAAGCTGCTAGAGTAAAAGTCGCAGTTACATTTGAGAGTTTTGATGGTAAGAGGGTAGGACCTAGATGCCAATCTAGTAAATTCAGATGGTGGTTGGGCCACCAAGCAGTAAAAACTTTTCAGCAGGTGTATCCTTAAGGGATAAAAAATAAAAAATAAAAATAAAATAAATTTTGTGTTGTCTTCACTGAAAGAATTCAAAACGTAGTTTGCATAATTGATTGTCATTGAAAACTAAAATGTCAATTGCAGTGAAAGATGAAAATCTTCCCTCCCCAGGCTTATAGACAAATCTTACAGACACATGCTGGGATTTTTTTTTCTCAAGCCAATAAAAATGGACCATTCTCATTCTTAAATCCATTTTTTTTTTTTTTTCATTTTTGCCTTGAATATTGTATCCCTTTTGCATGTGAACAGTATCTTTATTTTGTTACTGCCTTATACAAATTGATAAGCATAAATACTCCCCCAACTACCTATATGAATATCTGCAGGACTCCTTAAGATTTTGAATAATATCTTTACCAAGCATGAAACACCTAGTAAGTTACCTACAAAGTTGCTGTTGTGACAACAGTTAAAAAAAAAAACTAGCACCACTGTAGGCTATGTAGGTAGGGGCTGGGGAACCTTCAACCAGGTCAGATGAGGTCACAACAGCTGCATATTATCTAGGAATGTTCCCAGTGTTTTCTGAAATTTTCCATTTGTGGCAAGTCATGCCAGCATCTGACAAATGCATTTTGGAGGTTTTGGGGATAAACAATGTGCAACCTGTAGTTGCTTTGCCCCGCCTTGTATTGTTTTGCCTGGTTATTGTTATCAAGAATTTTATCAGTTCCATTTAATTCTGCTTCATTGCTACTAACTGAATAAAGAAGAAATCATCAAACTAAATCTTATTTGATTAACTGATTTCTCAGCTGTCATGTACAACAAAATGACAGTTCATCAACAAAAAACAAACATGATATGAAGGACTTAGTTAAGTTGGGATCAATTGACAAGTTAGTACAGGTAAGTCATTCTAAATTATGCTGTTTATCAAAAAAAATGTATGTAAAAATAAAAAGTTAAAGTCATTTTATTCGACTTTGCGTCTGTTCATAAATACTGAAGTCGTAACATCACTAAAAAAGCATTCATGTCACTCTACAATTAATAAGAATATCTAAATCTAATCTAAACTTATTTATAAATGGAACTGTGTGTGTATGTGTGTGTTACCTATAGACTCCAAAACGGCCGAACTGATTTTCTTGAAAATTTACAGTTGTACTATAAGTGTCTGCGAGTGTTCTTAGCTAGATTTTGTGTCGAGGTATCCCCGATAAATATCAAAAATCGATAATCGAAAAAAATCGGGTTATAGAAGGAGTGGTACGATTTTAATCAAATTTGATACACTCATAGACAAACACAAACGATATTCAAAAGTTTCAAGGTTGCAGTTCTTACAATAGTGCAAAAAAAAAAATCGATTTTATATATATATATATATATATATATATATATATATATATAAATAAATGGCAAGATGTTTGTGTGTGTGTTTGTATGTCCTTTATACAAATCCACAATTTTTATCCAATTCTCACCAAACTTCACACAAATATTCTTTAGGCTGAGTAAGCTCCAGAACCATAGATTAGCTTTAAATCTTTCATTACACCTTAGCAATGCCGGGCTATACTGTTAGTATAAAATAATAATGTTAAAATATGTACATTTACAGCAAATGTTAATATAATCATCATAAATATAGAATGAAATACGAAACCATTTGTGACTGTGTTGTTGCCATTTAACTGTCTTTAAAAACCCAAGACTGGTGATGCACAGCTATCCATGTCTGTGATGCAAATAAACAAACTGAATATAAATATTTGAAAATTTAACAAATTAGTTTGAATTAATTTGAATTACTGCATTTGTTATTTAACTTTACAAAATCATTTTGTGTCTTAGAGCAAACCACATTCACAAATAAAGAATCTGCAATGTTCTGTAAAGATCGCCAAATTATAAACATCTACAAGTATGGACGTACATGTATTCGTAAATTTAGTATTGAAAACGAAAATCAGTTTATAAGCTTAAAATAAGTTCTTATTGACCATATATTATTTAAAATGCATTTATAAATAAAATACAGAACTGGGAATGGTTATGTGCAGTTTAGCCTGGAGACAAATAAATTCAACTTCAGTCATTTTTTTTTTTAATTAAGTCACCTCTCCTGGAACTCATTACCAACATAAGGTGAGGTATACCTGTACTTAATCTTTGTCAAATAATTATAAATAAAATGTATTGGCAACTTCAAAGTTTCTTGCAATCAAAGTCAAGTAAATATACTGAATTTTTTTTTTTTTTTTTTTTTTAAATCACATCACTGCAAGCAAGGC
Source organism: Ascarosepion bandense (assembly GCA_037127315.1). NCBI lineage: Eukaryota > Metazoa > Mollusca > Cephalopoda > Sepiida > Sepiidae > Ascarosepion > Ascarosepion bandense. The sequence continues at coordinate 998,460 of JBBBDQ010000997.1, forward strand.
GGTAAGGCTACTGGTGTGCAGGGGGCTACATAAGAGTGAATAGATTGGAAAAGAGAAAGCACGAAACCACATCCTAAACAGGGAACAAGGGATGAGCCTCTACACCTGTTCAATAGACGTGGGTGCAGTGTGAACCGGGCGATAGTTCAGTCTATCTACTCCCATTGAGAAAAATGAACAAAAAGAAAAGTGAAAAGATTGGAAAAGAGAAAGCACGAAACCACATCCTAAACAGGGAACAAGGGGTGTTTATGCTAAACATCTTGCATGACTGTAATAATTGCTCAATCACATAAAATGCATTGAATCCCACATTTACAGACTACTTATGTATATATCAATCAAATTTGTTTTACATTTTGAGACAAAATGATTACATCACTATGACCTGCAGCTGAAAAATAAGCCAGAAAGATCAAAGTTTTTTTTTGTTTTTTTTATGACTTCAGAAGGGACAAACAATACCACTTGAACTTGGCATGGGAATTAAAGGAGACATCGAAAGAGAGAGGAAAGAAAATGGCGAGGAAGCTGCAGAAAAGCATCCCCCACTTTTTTTTATACAGGATGATGCCACCTGCTTGCTATACTAGCAAGATGATCAATGTTTTAAGGAATTAGGGTTTTTTAAGTGCACAGACGACCACCCATACTATTCTCCAGATCGGAACTATTTGTTAATGATTTGGGGGAGGGAGATGAAAGCAGTTATAAAGCTGTTATTTCAATGCTCAAAATTCAGAAACATTTCTGGAAGGGTCAAAGAATCTTTAGAAACTGTTATACGTCTGATGAATATAAGGCAACATTTTCTTGTCAAGCTGGCAGCGTGCTCCATTAGAGAAGTTAGAAATTTTTAAAACTTGAAACAAGGTATACTCTTGCATTAATAAGTGAAGTACATATGAACCCAAGTCTATAATAAATTTGGATTCATAACTAATTTGAGAGGCAATCACCTAAATAGAAGAGATATTTAGACTAGAAGCAAAGTGTTCATAGAGAAAGGTTTGTTAGCAAAATATTTTTTTTTTTTTTTAATCATATCACCCCGAGCAAGGCGGTAACGCCACTGATGCGCAGGGGGCTACATAAGGGTAAAAAGAATGGAAAAGAGAAAGCCGGAAACCACATCCTAAACAGGAAACAAGGGATGAGCCTCTTCACCTGTTCAATAGATGTGGGTGGAGTGTGAACCGGGCGATAGTTTAGTCTATCTACTCCAATTGAAAAAAAAAAAAATAAAAAAAAATAAAGAAAAAGAGTGAAAAGATTGGAAAAGAGAAAACCGCATCCTAAACAGGAAACAAGGGATGAGCCTCTTCACCTGTTCAATAGATGTGGGTGGAGTGTGAACCGGGCGATAGTTATATATATATATATATATATATATATATATAGCTATATAGATATAGCAATTCAAGTGCAACCTACAGTAAAGAAGATAAGTGTAGAGAGAAACTAAAAGATTAATGGAGGATTTGAAGTAAATTGACAGAGAGACAGAACTGTATACAGAAAGATTCCATTAGAAAGCATCTATTAAAGTCCGATTCAAGAAGTCTTTGAAATAGATGCTATAGTAGTATAGAATACAAGAATTAGACTATCCAAGAATGTGTCAGCTGTTAGAAATAGATGCTTTGTTAAGCTTAACTATTGCTTTGAAATTACTTGATAGTACACAAAAAGGTAATTAAAGTAAGTGTAATACTTTGTAAACAAATGAAACAGAGGCTATCATTGAAACAAAAGCGTTGGAATGATGAACTTAGAAGTATTAAGCCTAAAGTTTTCAGCAGAATTAACAAATTTCACTTGTTTACCTAGATAGAAATAATTTCACATTTCTCTCTAAGTTTTTTTTTTCCTGATTCATCATTGAGAATGATTTGTCAGGTTTATATAAATGGCAAAAAAAAAAAAAAAAAAAAAAATCACCTTCATTGTTAATTTTTTTTTATTTTTTTTTATCAATTCCATCAGTTGAACTCTAATCAACTGTTACAATGCTCAGTTGAGCAAGACTGTTTACTTAATAAGGAGCCTCACCTATATATAAGAATGTGATGTTCCTATCCTCTTAAATACTGGACACTATTGGAGTAAATTGTAGTTGAGTAAAGTGATCATTATGACCCACACTCTCTCTTTCTCTCTCTTTCAACTCTCTGCTTTTGAGTAGAGATGTACTCAGACAGGGCTTCACCGAGGAGAAGTAGAGTCATTTTTTTTTGGGGGGGGGGGGGGTGAATAAACCAGAGCCCATCCTAGTCTTAAGGTATATGGGATATTTTTGGCTGAGCTTAAGGGCTCAGAATCCCCACTTTAATTGAGCAAGTGTTGCATCCGCCTTGATGTGGAGGTGGTAAAAACCTAGTAGTATAGAGGAGAGTAATTACACTGACTAACATTTCACTAGCAGTGTATCTACTTCACTCAGTTTACAAGTCTTGTGCTTGTTGATATACTATTATTACCAACCTCCACTTTAGTAAATGCAGTTTTAGGGTTAAAACATTGGGCAATGAAGATTATGCCATTGATTAGAATACAATGCTTTCGCAAAGATTATGGCTTTGGTCAAATACAAGAATTTGTTAACAGAGATCGGGGTGTTCACCAATACATCATTTTGGTGGTGAAAATTTTTGCCAAACTTAAAAAAAGATTACCAACACAACATTTTGTGGAAAAAAAGTTTACAAACATTTTCGAATTTTTTTTCCCCAGGAAGCTATCATAAAAGCAATAACAGATTTTAACTACAGGCTGAGGAAAATGTAACTTTTGTATCATACATTTACAAGATGTACTGCACAAATTGGTCAGACCAGAAAAAGGTTAGACTAGTTTAACACAAATTAGGCAATGTTGAACCTACAAAGTTCATGAATTATATTCTGCCAAGAAAAACAAGTGACTTAAAATTTAATGAAACTGTGACATTACTTTTGGAGCTTTTCAGCCCAAAAACGTCATTATTCCATAAGAGATGAAAGGGTATGAAGTTACTAAAAAATGACAAAGAAGACTTCACTACAATTCAGATTGGCAGAACTAAGCCCTGACAATTTCAAATGCTTAAGATTTGTTTAAGGTTTAGCATCAGCTAAATGCACAAAAATCAGGAGGAGGATTCTAAAACTCAAAACAAACCCAACTTAATTCTGCAAAACCTGGCAGAAGATTGTCAGATTTATAAACATTCAGCAGGACGATAAGAATATAGAAAAGCCTCACATCAAAAAGGTGTGACATAAATATAAACAAAAAAAAAAAGTTACACCTAACCCTAAACTGTTTAACTACTGCCTTTCTGCTTCCTGCTTTCCTGCATGCTCGAAGTTCTCAGTTGTTCCTGTATTTAAGAATTGTGGTGAACCCTCGGACCCATCCAACTATCGTCCTATCAGTCTTCTACCGATATTCGGGAAAGTATTCGAGGCCATAATCAATGCTAAAATAGTCCAATATCTTATTGCCCACAAACTCTTCTCTGACAGGCAATATAGCTTCCGCTTTGCCAGGTCCACGGCCAACTTGCTAACAACTGTAACGGAGTACATGCTCCAGGACCTTGATGAGTGACGTGGCTCGCGCAGTTGCTCTGGACATCTCCAAGGCTTTTGACAGGGTTTGGCACTCTGGCCTCCTATGCAAGCTATGGGGTTACGGTACTACCGGTCGCCTGCTTGACCTAATCCACTCTTTTTTTAAATAACCGCAAAATGAAGGTCGTTTGGAATGGGCATGCCTCTTCATCCTACAGTACGAATGCTGGTGTCCCACAGGGCTCTATCCTGGGCCCAACGCTCTTCCTTATTTTCATCAACAACCTCCCAGATGAAATCAGTTCCCAAGTAGGCATCTACGCAGATGACACCACAATATACTCCCACACCAGTAAGAAACCTGTCGTGGTGGACAGACAGACATCTCACTGCTGACCTTGAACAGGATCTACACTCTGTGGTGAATTGGGGCAAGAAGTGGCTTGTCAATTTCAATGCATCTAAGACCAAGCTGTTGTCTGTCAACCATCACAGGCAACCTCTCCTGCCTCCCATAAGCATGGACCAAGCGATTCTCCCGAGAGCAACACACTATGCCTCCTCGGCCTTACCCTCTCCTCAGACCTCAAATGGAACCACTATATTGATTCCATAGCTAAATCTACTAAGAAGGTTAGGTCACTATGCCGATCCAGGATGTTTTTTCCACCTGAATCCATCCTGCATATATACAAGTCAACCATCCGTCCATGCATGGCATACTGCTGCCATTTTGGTCAGGCGACCCTGCCGTTCTCAGTATTTTCGACAGGCTCCAAAGGAGAGTCTGTAATGTGATAGGTACTGATCTGGCGGCTCGACTGCAGCCACTTCCCCACCGTCGAAATGTGGCCTCTCTTTGTTCTATAAATACTTTCATGGCTTCTACTCGGACAAACTTAAGTCACTGGTGCCTCCTCAACAGGTGTTTACTCGTGCAACCAGATTGGCAACTGGGTCCCACCCATTCACAGTTAGGTTAGCCAAATGCAGACGACAATTCTACTCCTGCAGCTTTTTCTCTCACACTTCCCGCCTGTGGAACTCGCTCCCATATTCTTGCTTTCCTGACGGCTACAACCTCCAGAAATTTAAATGCAATGTCAATACTCATCTATTAACCACTGGACTCTAGCTCTCTCCCCACCCCCGTATATCCTTCCCTTTCTCTCCACCTCACTCAGCTTTCTATTGCTCCTTTCTAACTAGTTTGTACTAGTCACTCTTTTCTAAATCTTTGTACAGTTATGTAGCCCCCCAGCTCATCAGTGGCATTTCTGCCTTGCTCGGGGTGAAATGATTAAAAAAAAAAATAAATAAAAACCCTGCTACATTTGTGGTGGACTACATCTGTTTGTCCATTTAAAAGCAAGGCATGCTTTTATTGTGGCAAAACAGACAAATTATTTCACTGCAAGACGAAAATTAAAAAGCAAGTGAAGAATTTTGCTAACAATAATTAAAATTCAACTCAGAATATGAGAAAATTTGTATTGATGAAATTCCTGAACAAAAATGTTACAACTAGAGAATAGTTCTGATTTAAACATAATAAATGTTTATACTGGGAGGAAAATATGAAAACATTAATGGTTTCAAAAAAGCTCATACTGTCACAGGTGAGAAAATTAAATTTGTAGGCAAATTTATTGTAAATGCAACATTAAAAATATTTGTAATGAAAAACAAAAATAATCTTTTTGGTACACATTGGATAGAAAAATTCAATTCATTGTGCCAAAAAGTGAGTTCTACCAATAAAACAGAATGTCTAAAAAGAATTAAAAAAATAAATTCCCAGATGTATTTTCTGGTGGGCATGTTAAGTATAACAAGTTAAAAAACCAAAATTTGAGCTAAAAGAAAGCATACAATCAGTTTTCAAAAAAAGAAATGTACCATTTGCGCTGATCAAACAAATCAACGATGACCTTGATAGACTGGTTAAAAAAGTTTTTGCTTAAAGTTGAGCATAGCAACGGGGCTTAACAGTATATATTAAAAAAAAAAAAAAAAAAAAAAATCTGAGATACATCTGTGCAGATTTTTCCATGGGCTTAAAAAGATGCTCTCAAAGATTATCCCTACCCACTTCGGGTGCCAGGAGAGGTTTTAGAGCAGCTTAACAGGTTACCAATACTAAAATCTAAAAGGTTATGGAAACAAAAAGCTACATTCCAAACATTTTATTTAGAAATTTACATTTTTATAAAATGAGGCAATTTACACATGATCAAAATTATAAGACCAGGGGTATAAATTGTTAGATCTATGGTAATTCCAATGTTTTTAGTTCAGTTAGAGATTAGCAATCACTGCGTAAAGGTGTTACCATGCCTAAAGCAACCAAAATTACCGAAGTTGAGTGTTCTCGAATTCTAAAATTCCATAAGCAACATTTGTCACAGCAGGCAATCGCAGCTAAGGTAAATTGCAGTAAAACTGATTTGCAACTTTCTAAAGAACAGTGAGAATTATGGAAAAGCAAAATCCTCTGGTAGGCCCCCACCAAAATTTCTCCTGCATTGAGTAGGATAAGACGTGTTGTTATGAAAGACGGGGGACTTTCTTCTAGTTAAATTAAGGCAGTCACAGATACTGATTGCAGTCCCGTAACCATCAGACGACACTTAAGACAAAAAGGCATGGTAAATAAAAAGCGTAAAAAAGTTCCTCAGCTGCTTCCACATCACAAGGTGGACCACTTAATGTTGGGTCGTGAATACCAATACCAAAGATGGGACATTGAGAAGTGGAAGAAAGTCCTGTTTTCTGATGAGAAAAAATTCAATCTCGATGGTCCTGATGGCTTCCAACGATATTGGCATAACAAAAACATGCCTCCTGAAGTTTTCTCTGTACGTCATAGTGGTGGAGGATCCCTAATGGTATGGGGTGCCTTTTCTTACAGAGAGACGATGGAGCTCCAAGTGATGCAGGGTCGTCAGAGAGCGGATGGTTGTGTTAACATGCTACAAAAAGCATCTTTGATGATGGAGGGCCATCATTTGTGTGGGGATGAATGGTTATTCCAACAGGATAATGCTGCAATCCATGCTGCAAGATGGACCTTGACCTTTCTACAAGAAAATGGGGTCCATCTCTTGGGACATCCTGCATGCTCACCGGACTTGAACCCAATTGAAAATGTTTGGGGATGGATGACAAGAGATGTTTATCAAAATGGCAAACAATATTCAACAAAAAATGAACTTTGTGAAGCCATCTCCAGAAGCTGGAGCAACATCCCCTGCACCTTAATGGAAACACTTATTTCTAGCATGCCCAACAATTTTTGAAGTCATCAAAAGCAGTGGAGGTAGAACTCATTATTAAATTTGGTTGTTGAATGTTTTCATAAACTTTTGTACAATTTCATAGAATTTTTGTCTCTGGTCTTATAATTTTGATCATGTGTAAATCGCCTCATTTTATAAAAATGTAAATTTATAAATAAAATGTTTGGTAATATAGCTTTTTGTTTCCATAACCTTTTAGATTGTAGTATTGGTAACCTTAAGTGGGAGGCGTTTAAAATCTATCTGTAAAAAAAAAAAAAAAATTCTTTTTAAAGATTTTTAAGTGGTCTTAAATTTTTGATCAGGAGTGTAAACCTTACTGACACATATCTTCAAATTCAAGTCAATGATGAATATTAAGTTTTTGACTATAAATACACAGAGAATTATATAAAGTTAATTGTTTATCGCTCAAACTATTTACCAGCAAGACATGATGGTATTTGTTCTCGACTTCACAGTTGCATACCATGATGATATTTTGCTAAGAACACTGAATAACATAAGAAAAATGTTTTTGAAGTGTTTAAGAGAATTCGGAAACATGGATTTAAACTCAGGGATGAAAAGTAGGAATTCTTTATGGACAAAATTAAATACTTGGGACAGATTATTGATAAAAGGCAGCAGGAGACCAGATGCAGCATAAGCTAGTGCACTTAGGAACATGCCTGCTTCAAAAAATCTCAGCTCCCTAAAAGATTTCCTGGCATTAACTAGCTATTAGAATGTTTTGGGGAAAAATATGCATTGTTTAAAAGTGCCACTAAAACTTTTGAGGAAAGGTTCAAAATGGGTCTGGGCGTTGGAGTGCCAGGAAGCATTTCAAAAAATAAAAAGTATCCTAACTTTGGATTTACTTTTGGCAAACTACAATCCTTATAAAGAATTGATCATGGCAAGTGACATAAGTGCTTATAGTATTGGAGCTTGTATTATGCATAAATTTGATGACGGCTCTGTTAAACCAACTGCACATGCATCCAGGACACTGCTTCTAGCAAATAAAGAAAAAAAAAAAAAAAATTACTCAGTTATTGAAAAAGAAAGTTTAGGGATTATTTTTGCCCGTAAAAAATTGCATAGATTTATTCATGGGAGAAAATATATATGGCAGATGGATCATAAACCATTGTTAGCCATTGATTGGTGTGGGGGGGGGGGAATCACTGACTTGTACAGCTGATTGCAACGATGGGGAACCATTCTTCTAAATTATGACTTTAGAACAGAGTTCTTGCCATCAAGTAAGCGAAGCCATGTAGATGGACTGTCCAGACTGATTCCAAGGAATAATAAACCCTTTGAAGACACAGTTAATGCTGCCCTACAACTGGAGGTAGAGATTAAAAATATTTTGTGCAACACTGCGCAGAAACTACCTGTAAAATTGGAGGACATAAAAAGAAAGCACTGGATGACAAATTCATTACTGAAGTGAAAAATGAATTAAGACAAGAATAAAAGACTTAAAAGTTTATTCAATATGTGATGTTTTCATGTAGAGTGAAAAGAGTATTGGTACCTGTAGCACCCTACAAAAAAAGAATCCTAAAGGAATTCCATACAGGACAGACACCCTGGTATATCCAATATGAATAGCATAATAAGAAGCTATATTCACTGGTATAGCAGGGATGGAAACATTGAAACTTTAATAAGTCACTCAAAAGCCGTACGTTGGCAACTAAGGCACTACCAATTAAGTTATATCCGTGGCCACAAATTGACTGCCCATGGTCACTTCATATTGATTTTGATGGTCCAATGAATGCATCATAATATCTTATTGCAGACAGCTTTTCAAAATGACCAGAGATTTTCAGATGTAAGAGATCAACCACTCAAGTAGTAATACAGTTTTTACAAACTGTGAGGTTTGGGGGGTTTCAGACTTGATCATTTCTGATAATGGTATATAGTTTACATTGCAAGGAATTTTGCAAGATGTTTGTGGTAAGTCACATTACAATTGCCCCTTACCATCCTAGAAGCAACAATCAAGCAGTGCATTTCGTAAATGCCTTCAAAAGAACAAAAAAATAAATAAATAAAAAATAAAAAAATAGAAGTGAATCCACAGATGTAGCAATACACCAATTTCTGCAGGTGTATAGACTGACAACAAATAAAAACATGCCTTCAGCTATGTCACCGACATAATATTTGCACCTAAGATATGATCAGTATTTGATAAACAGACTTAATAGGAAAAAAATAATTATATGGGAAAAAAACTCGGAAGAACTTTTACAATATTGGTCAAAAGGTTATTTTACCCCCATGTATCAGGTGACTAAATCATATTGGGAAATCAGTAAAGATTTTGAAAAATGTTATATCTGGTCAAGGGAAGCTCCATTACAAATATTGTAGAGTGTTTGGGTGTCATTCTGAGAATAGTGCAGATAATTCAAAAAGAGTCGGATGAGTCTAATGGTGATTACAAAGGTATAGCAGCTTGAAAAATTAACTGATCATTCTGATTAGAACTCCAGAATTTGTTGGTGAGGGCTTCAGACTCAACACATCAAGTGCATTGAGGTAGTGCTGTTAAGAGGGTGGCTGCCAGAAGGCCTTACATTTGGCAACAAAACCCTGCACCATGCTACACAAGCAGAAGAACCCCATCATGGCTGTCAGACAATGTAAGTGACTACATCATCCGCTTAGGTCTAGCCACCTAAGTCCCTTGACTGAAATCCCCTGATTATTATATGTGGGGGTGTAGTTGAACGAGAGACTAACAAAACTCTTTGTAACACCAAAAATGAACTGAAGACAAGGATTATATCAGCATTCACCAACTTAAATAAGGAAACTGCCTGAAAGAGTTGCAGGAGATTCCAAAGTCATCTGGAGGCTGTGGTTGAAGCCATTGGCAATTTTATTGGAATCTACTCTTTAGTATTTCCAAACACTTGTGTAATTTTGATAAATATATCTGTTAAAATGAGATGTCTTATTTTCATTTATGTGCATTTGAGATGACAGTTTAGCCCTCACACCCTGTTCACACACGTTTCAGATGTGCTCTGAAGTTAAGTCAGTTCAACTGTGCCAAGTGATCATCTATCAATCATCTGAAGACTGATCTTTATTAAAACATACAAGACAGTAAAGTAGAAAGATTAATTTGTTTTACTGTTGTTGTTCAGAACATATTGGACCTCAAAATAATTCATAAGTTGCACTCACACAGCCAGCAGGTTACTAACAATGCTACCTGGTGATAAAAACAGGAGTTTTATAAAGCACAGATAACATTCACAAGCAGCTTAAAAAGGAAGAAAAAAAAATTGCATGGCTGGACTGTAAATGACTTGTAAGCCAAAAAAAAAAAAAAAAAAATAAAAAATCTGTTAGGGCCTCATATGCATAGAAATTTAGGTTTGAATTTTTACATGGCACAAGGCCATTTCCAAAAGAACTTTCTAACTAAATTTCTGCATTCCAACAATTAGTTTATACGGTTGAAATCATTTATGAAATTAGTAAATGGAACATTGAATAAAATAATCAAAGCATTATTTGTATTTTTAAATGTGTATTAACAAATAACAATAATTACATACTTTGACAGATATTAAATGTGTCTGATTAAAAATGTCTTTCATTCTCTGTATAGGATTGTGTTACAGCAATTGAGGTAAGTTGTAAAGTTCTTTGTCACAGGAAGATTTATCAGTGTCATATCTAAGTTGTGTTAGGAATAATATTGTTAAAAGATTGGTGAAAATTTCTGAGTCCATTGATAAGTTCATCTTTGTAAAATTTTAGGAGAATGATTACTAAGAGAAGGCGAGTTGGTCTTACATGTTGTGCGTGTTAAGATTCTTGTGCCAACTGTAATAATTTGTACAAATGTTATTCAAAGAAAGAAAAGGCATCTACTTGCGTCTTGCAATTAGTGCGGGTGTGTGAGAGAATTACTTGATATTGAAGAGCGTGAACCCCGCAAAAGCATGCTGCTATTGGGGGGGCAGCTGTGAACTGCCTTCCTTTGTGTTGTGTGGTTCTGCTGCTACTGTCTGTGTACCACGTCTGCTATATATATTAACCGTAAAAGAGTGGGAAAGCAAGATTATCACGAGATTGCCACGTGTGTAAATGTACAATGAGTGAATGTCAGTCAGTTAAGTGCCATATGTGAAACACGCTTGGGTGATCATGTCTCGAAAGAGACATAACTGACTGGGCAGAAGATTATCCCGCAGTAGGTTGCCATTGATTTCTGTGGTAGATTGGTTGCCAGCCAAGGCTATAGAACCCAATCTGTCCTGTTATTTAACCCATAACTGGAAGGAAGAGACAGATTAATACTTTTCCCAAGGGTATTTGCGCGTTAGTGAATGCAATGAATTCAAGTGGAATTCAAACTCGGCTCCCCGATCTTGTTCAGAGCCAATATCCACTGCACCACCCATGCACAGTGAATGTAGTTGTGTCTAAATACACGTAAATCTATTGTGGAAGTGGCTTCTTTTTTAATTTGTGTGACATCAGACTGTTCTTGCTCACCCAGCTGCCGATACAAAATGCCTGCCACAATGGAAGGATGTTCTTGGTGCTTTTTATTCCACACATTCAGGTCAGGTGAATTACATCAATTAAAACTGTATGGGTTGCTGATACTAGTGACATCCTCTTTGATACACTTGAAGTACACAGGTTGTGCAGGTCCCTTACCCATACACAGCCTTCCACTATACAGCAGTGGATCTTTGTGACACTCAGGTGGGAATGTGGTATTAATTCTTCTTATCATACCTTGGTAGCAGTGAATCAGCTTAATGGATGCTGTAAAGGAGGCAAGACGTCTTTAGTATGACATTATGCCTGTACGCTGCCTTCATTAATGTGCACAGTTTCCTGGTGGCTACTCTTAAATGCTCTTATAGCATATATTGAACATACTACTGCTCACGTGGATTTACACACCCCAGAAGCAATGTTGAACTAAGAAACTTTAACATACTCACTACAAAATACAGTATCTTTGTGTATAAAGAGTTTAACCAGTTTAGTGGATATCCATAATAAATAAGGACCTAATTAGTGACTGACACTTGCTGCCCAATTGTCATTTGACTGGGTGGGGGTCACACTTGATCAGGTAAGGCCTGCTATTATAATAGGTCAATCAGTCAGTTAAGTGCCATATGTGATACACACTTTGGGTGATCATGTCTTGAAAGAGACATGACTGACTGGGCAGAAGACTTATCCCTTAGTAGGTTGCCATTGCTTTCTGCAGTAGACTGGTTGCCAGCCAAGGCTATAGAACCCAATCTGTCCTGTTATTTAACAGAGGGAAGAGATGGATTAATACCTTTCCCAAGGGTATTTGTGCATAAGTGAATGCGAGGAATTCAACTCCTCGATTTGTCATTCCGAGTTGATATCCACTGCACCACAACGCACAAGGTAGCAATCCCAATTAACTATGTGGGAATGAAATTTAACTTGCCCAATGACCCAATAATATTGATTGATTGGCACTACTTATATTCCTAACCATCATCTTTGATACCATAAGATGGATCAAAGTGACAAATTATAGCATCTATTTGATACCAGGATGAGCACTTTGGCTATGTATGGCCTTTATTTGCACAACCAGTTTTGTTTACTGATGTGGTGCTGGTGGAACGTGTGGGGTCGATCACTTACCCTTATTGCATGCAGTCTTTTCTTGTAGGACTCTTCAGCCTGTCTGTTGTGGGGCAGTGGATATCGGCTCAGAACAAGAAATCGGGGAGCCAATTTCGAATTTCAGTTGAATTCATTGCATTCATTTACGCGCAAATAGCCTTGGGAAAGGTATTAATCCATCTCTTCCTTCCAGTTATGGGTTAAATAACAGGACAGATTGGGTTTCTATAGCCTTGGCTGGCAACCAGTCTACTGCAGAAAGCAATAGCAAACTACTGCGGGATGATAATCTGCCCAGTCAGTCATGTCTCTTTCAAGAGATAATCACCCAAGCTGCTCACATATGGTACTTAACTGACTGACTGAATATAATAGTTGGAAACATGATTAAGGCTTCTACTGGGTATAAAGTGGGGGATCAGTTTTATATTGTTAAAAAGTAATAAACTGATCCCCCACTAATTACTACTTAATATAATAAGCCTCTTCTCCTAGTCAAATAACAGAACAGATTGGGTTCTATAGCCTTGGCTGGCAACCAGTCTACCGCAGAAAGCAATGGCAACCTACTGTGGGATAATCTTCCGCCCAGTCAGTCATGTCTCTTTTGAGACATGATCGCCAAAGCCTTTGTAAGTATCCTGGAATCCCCACATCCCAACGAGCAAGTCAGATTTCCGCATTATAAATAAGTATTTTTGTAGCATTCCCACTGGAGCAGTAAATTGACTAATGCATGGCATCCAACTCTGCCAAACTGATATTTTGAATGTCCTTCGGTGGACATATACAACATGTCTTTTACAACGAGTTCAATTAGCAAGGAAACTTGCATCAAACTGCACCGGCTGCATGCAGGTTCATTGTAATGCAAACTGCCAACAATATATGCAATCATGTTTTTGAGGGGAGGCGTCATTCGATTTGTCAGCCCAACTAGACATGGCCTGCTGCTGTTCTGTGCTTGAGAAATATTGTTGCAACAATAAGTCAGCTATAAACAAGGTGTTTCACCATTTCTCCACACTTTGTGAACACATTGCATTCAAGCACTTCCAGATCCTTGCTTTCATGCATATGGGGAAACATGTCGTGCTCCCTCCATGTGCAAACCAACAACTGCTCACTTACACATCAGTCTATTGTAAGCCAAATACAGTTTTATGTATGCTACACTTTCATCAAGATGATACACATCATCTATATTCAGATGTTGCTTGTCAGCTGGAGTCATCTTCAAGAAGTACAGGTTCCATGATAGATTGTTACAGATGATGCAACATTGAGTCCAAAGCTCATTCAGGTTAAACAATAGTTTTTTTTTAATCTCTGAAAAATCATTGTGTGAAAGGGTCACAGCAATTTGTGTACATATACCTTTGCAGGTAAACTTTTTATAGGTCAAGGATGAAGACACTGGACGTTCCCCCGGCCCCCAACTTCACACCTTCAACATCAGCTTTGTATACATTGATGTGTTCATTCTGAACAACCACCACCATCAATGGGTTTAAGAGAACCATGTTCTCTTTCTGAGCAAGGAAGCAACCCCCCCAGTCTAATCATGTCTGCAAGTCCATTTCATCCGACTTGTTTGGACAGGTGACTGGTTTGTTTTTCCTTTTCACTATTTCTCTGGTAGGTAGCCATCCATGGTGCAGTCCATATAGTAAGATCTTTATCAGACTATATTAGTCAAGGTTATTGATGTTGATTGCTGACAAGTCAGCAAATTCAATTGTATTGGGGGGGGGGAAGCACAAACACTTATTTAAGTTATGTAGACAAGTTTTTTAATTGTTGTGGAGTAGTTTTTGCACTGAAGGTTATAATTGTGCTATGTTGGTTGCTAATCAACTTAACGTATCCAAAATGTTAGGAACTTGGTAATCTTCCACTGAACTTCAATAGAAATCTAAAGAACTCCTATGAATTCCCCCATTAACTCTTATTAATATAAGAGGGAGAGTCCATTATCTGAGGAATAGGTGTGTTTCCCCATAACACTAATGTGCATTGCAAGGATCAGGTTGAATCCAATAATTTACTGTCTACAGTAAATTATTGGATTCAACCTGATCCTTGATCTAGGAGTTCAATATTGACTAGATTCAAGATGTCAACATGAAGCTCTAGGGTACCAATTTCTCAGCTCTTTAGGACTTGCCCATTGGCTATTATTATGTTCCTGTCTGGTTTGTTCCAGAAATGACAGCTTGATTTGCTAACAAGTGACTAAAAATAACTTGAATGCACCAAGGCTATACAGCCACGTACACTTTCATCCTTGTCAGCACCTTCTTTCATAGCTTATGCATGGTAGTAGTGCTGATATCTTGTCACCCCACCTATGTTGCTGATACTCAGAAACAAAAAGACCCAATCTCTGGCATTGAAAGCAACATACTTCTCAGTGCGTCTTTTGGGTCCATGACAAGCACACATTGCTTCAGTGATAATGACAATCTTTGGCAAAGCAATTAAGTCCAAAGCACCTGTAGTTAGTACACTAAATAACGGAGTGCACATTAGCATTTGTTTCAACGAGACACCCAACTGTCATACCGGTTTTTCACATGCCATTCCTTACATTTGTCCTTCATTTTTGTTTTGAGAAATATTATTGCAGCAACAAGCCAGCTGTAAAAAGGAAGGTATTCCATCATTTCTCCACACTTTGTGAACACATCGCATTCAGGCATTTCCAGATCCTTGCTTTTATGCATATGGGGAAAACATGCCGTGCTTACAATCATCGCATCCTTCCTAAATGACAGTGTTCATTTGACATGACTTGGCAGTCCAGTCATGAAGGCACATGCCATGATCAAGTACCTACACTCCCAATGCCCAGTAAGCATTTTGTATGTTTGCAAGAAAAATGTAGACAGGCTTGCCATGATGATGACACTGGCTTGTAAACTGTTTGTGCTACAAAAACAGTCCGTAGCACCTGTTTTATTTGTGGCATCAGACTTTCCTCTCGTCACTGAACTGCTGGTAAAGAACCAGCCACTTAAGGGGACTAAAGAAGAATGTGTTTAGCTAATTTTATGCCACACATTTTGCAGACACCCTCCACTTGTTTTCAAGTCATTTCATCACATTTGACTCTTCAAATTCAAGGATTGTCTGCCATTTCTCAGAGTTACTGAAATAGTTAAATAATTTGGAGGATACAATGGGTAAACTGTCACCATTTCATATTTTTTTTTATTTAAAAAAAAAAAAACAAAAAAAAACAAAACAAAAAAAAACAAAAACACAAAAAAAAAAAAATTGTTTTTGTCAGCGGCATAGTATAGTAGGGTCAGTTAGGCACCATCTGTGACAAAATGAGTTACAGTATGCAATTCATTCTACCAGAAATTTGGAAACAGCATGCTGTACTGTTTGTGCCAGAAACTCCAATATGAACAATACAGAGTGTTTGGGTGTCAATCCGAGGACAGTGCAGAGGATTCAGAAAGCATTGCATGATATATCCAGCCAACATCATGGTGTTTGGAATGACGTGATGGCGATGTTATGCCACCATTTTCCCACGGGGATTCAGGCTCAACACGGGGATGGGGGCTACATAAAGTGCCCTGAAGAGATAGTGCTGCCCTGGGTAAAGAGGATGGCTGCTAGAAAAATTATGTCTGGCAACAAGACTGCACCATGTGAACTTAGCAAGAGAACTAGTCACTGTTGTAAGAATTTCTGTGACCACATCACCACCTGGCCACAGTTGAGTAAGAGACCAACAAAACTCCTTGTAACACCCAAGATGAACTAAAGGCGAGGATTAAGGAGACTGTCCAGAAGAGATGCAGGAGATTCCAAATTTGTCTGGAGGACACAATTGAAGCTAATGGTGATTTCATTGAATAAATTTACTCTTTAGTATTTCAAGATATTTTTTTGTGTAATTTTGGTAAATATATATCTTTTAATCTTCAGCTCTAACTCACAGATAGGAGGGTTACCAACACTGTTACCTGGTGACAAATGCAGAGTTTATAAAAAGATTGTATCATACCAGAGAGACTGTGTTGGCAGTTTGTCTTCTGTGACAACAGCAGCATTGCAATATGGAGGGAGAACATTTTGATTGAAGAGAAACCACCATTTCCATTTATCATTTAATTCAGACAAGGTTTTTAAATTTTCAAGACATTTAGAAAAAAAACATTTTAAAAAATTTTGTTTATATACAATTAGTTCCAAGTTCTGTTCAAATGAGAATGATATACTTCAGTGATTGTAATAAAGTGTTTGTTTCAAAATTCCTAGCACCTGAAGAAGGTCAGAGTGTACAACAGCCGAAATGTCACAATAATGGCAATAAAGATGAGGACAATAGCCTGAACAATGTAAATAGTATAAATACTATATATAGACAAACACTGATATTAGGAACAGTTAAAAAAAGTGGGGGCAAAATTTTCCAGTGTCTTTTTCTAGGACAGGAATTGTATTTGCTTATATTCCCAAAATGTTTGATAACAGCTAAGCCATTATTTTTATTATTAAAAAAGGTGGATGGGGGAAAACTATGGCAGTAAACACTTGTTAAAGGTGTGATCAAATGTTAGAGAAAAAAAGAAAAGGAGGGGTTCTCATTTCCTCCTGACTGACAAGCTTTTGATTGATGTTGACATGACACCTTTGAAAGTGATTGATAGGAATTGATTTTCATCGGACACAATAGATGTCAACTGGAAGATTCACATCGACTCTTTTATTAGATCAACACAACAGCTGCAGGGACTCTGAAGAGAACAAGTAGTTTTTACAAATATCTATATTTTTAAAGTTTCCCTAAGTTTCTATAATGAACTACAAAAGCATAAAATAGATCCAGTGAAGAAACAAAGTTTTCAGTGGTCAAATAGCCAAAGTGAGTTTTTAAAACAAGCATCCACTTGTTAGAAGATTAAGATTTAAAGATGTAAATTTAATTTATTTATTAAAACTATATATAAATGAGAAAGACACAGCGTATTGCACATATAAGATGTTTTTTTTAACTTTCTATTATTGCAACTAACTTAAATTTTCAGCTGAATATTGAAGATATACTATTCATGGAGGTGAGGGAATGATTGCTTACATATAACACTACAAAAAAAAAAAATACAAAGTTTTTTTTATTTAGCATATCAATAAATTTTTTATGCCCAAATCAAGTTTATTTTACCTTAGCCTTTCTGCAAACAAACTGAAATTCACGAGAATCAGAACAAACATGTCTTAATGAATTGGCAAACTAGCACCTATAAAATCTTTTACAGAAAATGGGCTGCAATATCCTCAAAGAGAACTTGCCTATGGCTAAAAAAGTTTTAATATGTAAAACAAATGATCAGCTTCAGGATCAGGTCTCAAAGAAACAACCTATATTTTGACAAAGGTTGCCATTAAAAATGAATTAATGAAACTCCTTCACTATGTGAAAAATAAAGATAAAAAGCAGTCTACCCTACAGAATCACTTGTTGCACCAGATGATGAAGTTCAATCTATTTTGGTTTGTAACTATATAAATGTAAATAAAGAATTTATATGTCATTAATATTTTTAACATCAATTCTCTCTAGTGATTGTGAACGACAGATGCTGTAAGCACAAATCTATCATCCAAAATAACAGGAGTGAGTTCAATAGAATTACAAGGGGGGGGGGGCAAGTGAATGCCAGCTTATTTGGCAGATAGGCAGACATTTTAAATAAAATAAAAACAATGAAGTCAAAAAGATGAACAAACTGGATTTTAAAGATTTTGTGGTTAATAATCAGAAAAAGAGTAAAAGTTATGAAATGACATTTTCATCTGAAAGAAAACGTGTGACACACAAAACAGATTCAACATGAGATTTCTATTTATTCAGGAAAAACAATTGTTATTTTGAAAGAAAATTAAGCTAAACAGATCAATGAGGACAATTGAAGATTATGGCATCTGGAGCTTGCAGTTGATCAATAGATCATCTTGTTTACTATAGAAAACATCAAGAAAATTAACTTTGAGGAAAGTGCCTATTAAAATAAAGTTGGAGAAAGTTATGGAAGAAAAATAGGTTGATAAAATTAATTGGGTGATGCAATTTTGCAAATCATATAACTTAGGATTGTTAGTAAGAATTGATAAAAATATATACATTTAATAATTAAGTGACTTAAATTAAGTCATTTATTATAATAATTAAAAAAAAAACTAGGTTTTTTTACAACTTTATTATTATTATAAATTAAATGACATTTAACAATTTTAGTTTAATATTAAATAAATTCCTTAAAATATCCTGTGTACCTAGGATTTATTTTCTCTACCCACAAAATAACTGAGCCCCCCCCCCCCAACCAAACAAAGCAGACATCATGACGTTCCCTTCAATAACTTTCCAGTTACTGATTTAACAAAGTTGACTGGTTTTCATTTTTATGTTCCTCATACCAAAACATCAGTCATTTGAATGGCAACAGTTGGGATTTGGGAGCATTGAATGTGTATTCGCACATTACAACTGACAGACAATTTATAATTGAAACAAGGATATCAGACAAATTTTCTTTGAAAATTTAAGAAAAGAAATAAAGCGTAGAGGAGGGGGTGAAAGTTTAGTTTGACAATAAGACATGATACGGAGAGGCTTTATTTTCATTTCCAGAGAATTGAACCAAAAAATATAAAAGGAATTACAGAAATTCAGATAAGAAAAAACAAGTCTACATTTCCAAATTGAAAATATGTTTTAGTTTTATTCACCCAGACAAAAATGTCATACGACACTCCAAACTCCAAAAAGCCTTTGTAGTCGATTTAAAAATCATCGACATTTAATTTAATGACCAACAAACCGGCTATTTTGTCTTTTTAAATACAAATAAATATAGAGAATGGAAAAAAAAAAACACCTAGGAAATATCACAAACAGCTGAAATAATAAAAAAATGTCTTCAGTTTTTGTAGAAGACTAAGAATCAGGAAGCACAACAATTCAGGTTTAACAATAAAACAAAAATACGATAGTCTGAAGAAGACAAAATTGGCAAATTCTAAGACGATAGCAGTCGGCTAGTTCATTAAATTCAAAATATCTAAAATGATATCTTTTAGTTTGGCATAGGTCTAAATTTTAAAATAAATTGAACTTTAAATACATTTTTTTTTGTTGACTACTTGAAACTTGAGGAACCATTAAAAATAAAAATAAATACCCCACACCAATTCATCAAATTGCGTTAAGATATAAAAATAAAGAGACACCTACATTGACACAATTAAGACAAAAACTGTTAAGCGATCTTTTAAATAGAAATAAAAATAGTTCAGTAGTACTCGACCCATTAGTAGTACTAAGGCGGCTGGTTCACACTACCACATCAATGGTAGTCGTCAGTCACTTAGTATGTCTTCTTGCCTACTACTACTAAATTGGTAGGTACTAAAAATGCGCAAACCTGGTAAATTAAATGGGAAAGCTACATTTGCGTGGGTTGGATTTTAATAATCGCAATAACAATAATAAAGTTTGTTTGTTTTTTCTTTTTACTACGAGACAAAATGGATGGAGATGATGATCATAATAAAAACAACACATGACACTGACAGGTACACGTGAAGAAACGGGTGGCAAATAAAAAAAAAGTTCAGAAATCCGAAAAGGGGTGAGAGACTTGGTATTTTATAAGGGACAAAGTTTAAAAAGCAATATCAAGGGAGCTTCTTTTTGCGTATTTTGATTGTTAAATAACAACGGCTTTATAACGAATATAATCGGATTATAAAGTAATTGATCAAAATTTTGCGAGGAAGAAGATGTGAGTGGCCATTGGATGTTTTTTTAGCAAAGAAAACGATTAGCTATTAACAATTACATCGATACAAAAGCCCACTTTTTGTACTACTACGAATAATGATAATACAATAACAAAGCAGAAAGGAAACTTACAGATGGTATTTGGTAAAAATTCTGCAAGTTTTTATTTCAAAATAAAAAGACGAGAAAGAAACATTTAAAAAGCACTTGCTACATTTTAAAAAGCGTCGTTTAGGAAAAATACATTAATTTAGATTTAACAACATTAATAACAACAATAATAATAATCACATGGACAGGAAATAAGATAAACACAGTTGTCTATTAAATTAGAGGCGGACAAAATACTAATAAAAAAAGAAGTTAAAAAACTGATAAATAAAATAGGAAACGACGAAGACAAACGGCGGCGGCAGCAGGACGACGCCATGATGTCGTCATTTGAAGGAAGAAGATGAGTTTAGAAAAGGTTTTCAATTAAAAGGAGACAAATTTGTAAATAAAAAGAGAACGAAAGTAGAAAACAAGAAAGACTTTAACTATTAAATTTCAGTCTTGGAAGCGAAAAAATAATAGCATTGTAGATAAAATTGTTAAATAACTTTTTCGCCGTGTTTCAGATCATTTTTGTTTGTCTTATGAATGAAATGTCGATAACAAAAAAAGAAATAAAAACTGCTATATTGAGTGTTTATATGTAAACAGTAAACACTAAAAAACTGTCTTTAGAAATTGAGGTCCACAAAGTAAAAAGGAAAACAATCTAGAAAGTAAATATAAATGGATTTCCCTTAAATCTTCGTAAATGACATAATTCTAGAAAATAAGAGAATGTCATTTTTTTTCCTCTTTGAAATTCTAAATGATAATAAAAAAAATCCTCAAAGTAAATAAGATTTAATTTTATTTCTTTCAACTCACAAAAAAAACAAAAAAATACTATTATTTTTTAAGGTAATTTTATAAATTTTATAATTTTAATTTTATAAATTTACGTTTATTTTCAATCCGATTATTTGTTGTTCAATGTTTTATTTTCGTAGTTCAAAACTTTAACGCATTTTTAACAATAACATTTAGTTTATTTTAAATTTACTAATTTAAACAAATTATGAACGTTATAAAAAGAAACATCAATAAAAAGTAACTTCGACACAAAAAAAAAAAATCCGTTTAAAAAATAAAAACAAAAATTATAAAGTGGTCAGGATTTGGGGGACCAATTTGGAGTTTCATCTCGCCCCCCCCCCCCCTTGAAGGAAAGAGACGAAACTTCGAAAAAAGTTTAAACCAAATCAATCATTTTGATTTCTGATTAAAATAATTACAAATTGAAACAATGCTAAACTAAAAAGGGCCGCGTGTAAATAAATAATTTAACTACAGGATGAGCAGAAAATGTCGGAATCCCGTCTGTCCATTCATAACTGACAAATACCGCGAATTTTGTTGTTGCTTTTTTACCCCCACTTGTTTTCACTTTTATTTCATAGAAATATACAAATATTAATAAATTACGATTTGTGGGTTTCGGTATCATTTATAAATTATATTTACAAGTGTTGTCTTTGTATGAAAGACATTAAGATGAGTAAGATCCATGGAAAGGATGGCATTTAGACACGAGTGGACATTATGTCGGGGATTTATTTCTAGTTATATTTCATCGCAAATCGGTCCCCCATTTTTTAAAAACAAAAATTGTATCGTACATAAACAAGGAGCGGAAGTATGCGTTTTGTTGTCGTAAAAAGAAATGATTTTCGTGGAAGATTAAAGGTTTTAAGAATTTAATGTAAAAAAGAAAAACGAAATAAAAAAGGCTAACATTTTTTATTATTTAAAAATAATTTTTTTTTTCTTTACACAGACTAGCCATAAATTTTCAGTAAATTTACTTTTATTTTTTTTTTCTTAATTCAATGATTCAATAGAGACCCTGTAATAGAAAATAATTGTTTTGGGTTTTATTATATAAGAAGAGAACTTGACAATATCAAAGTTGATGTCTATTAAAAAAAAAAAAAAAAAAAAAAATGGCATATGTCGAGAGTGTGGTTATAAAATCAGGGATCGTTTTATCACGCTGAACATATTGTAAAATGATCCCCCATTCATCATTTATTTAACATTAAGTTTGTGAAGTCAGTGGGAATGCAACATTGATGTTCGTTTTTGTAGAAAAAAAACAGAGGAAATAAGTTCAAAACTAAATCTGACTTAATGCATTTATAGTTGTTCATTTGATAAGAAAAAACAAAAACAAGACGGTTGACTGTGGAATCCAAGACTTACAAAATAAAGACAATGACAAACAAAACATTAAACAACACAGGAGGGAAAAAAAGGAGAGACAGAGAGAAAGAAAGACATTCAAACACAAAGATATGACATTTTTTCTTTTCTTTAAAAACAAAACAACACAGAAGACAGACATTTAACACAAATTAGTGTCGGGATTTTTTTTTTTTTAGGGTTGGGGGTAAATAAAAAAATGTTGGGGCAAAATGGGTAAGTGTGACGCAAGGGTTAGGTGTGCAAACGATCGGGGTTTTCTTTAGTTCCCATTTTATCTCGTAATTATATATATATATATATATATATATATATGTACACGTGTGTGTATGTGTGATGATTAATGTTGGTAGGGTAAAAAGAGAAAGTGTGGAAAGAGTGGGGGTAAAAAAAAAAAAAAAAAAAGGATGGACGGTGGGTCGCCCGCCACTGTAACTACATGCCTACTCCTTACCTGGGTATGGTGATACATTTGGTGTTGGCCTCCTGTGTCGTTATGGCTTTTTCCAATTCATCAAGACCTCCACATTTCTTCAGCTTCTTCACCAGACTTTTCACCGCTTTCTCGGACCACTTATCCTCTTTGTCTGAATCTCCCTTCTTCCAACCCAACAGACGTTTCACTATCGGCGGTGTGAACGGCGACAGAGAATTCATTTCTCTCTCTCTCGCACGCACGCACTTTGCTTTCTCCCTACCCGCTCTCTATCTTTCCCTATCACTCACTCACTCAGTTTTTCTCACTTTCTTTCTCTCTCGGATTTCCACGCCCTCCTCACTCATTCAATCATTTCCTCTCTAACTCACTCACTTTTTATATCTATTTCCTCTACTTTTTCTTCTCCCCTATTTTTTTTTTTTGACTTTCTCTCCTCTTAACCTGCAGCCTACCAATCTGCCTCGGGCTTTAGAAAATAGAATACTATTTCTTTAATTATTATTTATATTTAAATTCACTTTTATAAATAAACCGATTAAATAATTAAAAAAAAAAATCCCAAGAGAACCCTTACTGGAAAATAAATTACTTCTACCCAACTTTTTTTTTTTAAATTGCTCATATAGAAATATATTTTTAAACCAGAGAAATGTTCCATAACTTAGTTTTTTTCATATTTAAAATCTTTTTTTTTAGTCTTTCTTTTATGCTTCTTTTCTCACGACCTCGTCTCTACTGATAAACAGTAAAAAACACTTATTTCTTTTTTTTTTTCCTCTGCTGAACTCTAAGTGTTATGACTTTTAAAAAGTATTTTTTTTAACCCCTTTCTTTTTTTTTAAATAATAAATACTTTTCCTTCTTATCAAAAGAAATGATCACTCATCACACTGTTCTTACTAAAGAACGAATTACAATACCTCAACAACGGTCTTTCTTTCCTGTCTGGCTTTTTTAAAAACACTCTTTCTTTTCTTTTCAAAATCTTTCATGGTCGTCTCTTCCTTATTCAGACAAAAAACGAACTTGTTTTGTCATTAATGTCCACAAATTAATTCTTCTCCATCTCCTTTCCAATATCATTTAGAATTTCACCGTAAATAAATTCCCATCCGTTTCGCCGATTTCATTCTCATATTTTCTTTCATTCTTCTTTCTTTTTTCCGTTTTTCTTCTCCTTCACGACAAACAACAACCACCTTAAAATTTGCCTTGTGCTCCTTTTTTTTGTTTTGTTTTAGTCTTGTTGTTGTTGTTGTTGTTGTTGTTGCCTCTTCTCAAAAACATGGTTCTTTCCCTTTTACTCACACATTTTCACAAATATTTCTCTCGCCCTTCTTTTTTTTTTACCATTTTTGTCCCCTGCTCTTCACCCAGACTTTAAAAAATATATATTTATTTTATTCCAATTTTCCGTTTCTAATTAAATTTCTCCGCTCTCATCTACTTCGACCCCAGCTCGTGTTATTTTATTTAAATGTTTGTTATTCTCTAGACATCATAATTATTATTATTATAATTATATTAATAATAATGAATGTTGATTTAATCATAAATTAATTTGTATAAATTTTAAAACTTTTTCAGTGGTTATTAGCAATGAACAGCAATAGAAAATAAAATACCATCTTTCTTGAATGGTTTGTTTTAAAGTTTTGTTTCATTTGTCAAACATCGGGTTTCTTGATGTTTTCACATTTACTTGCATTAGGACAAAAGCATTTATTTCAGTTGACAAAATTAACCACAGTGCGAGGCTCTATTACGTACTAATTACTGTTTACTGATTTTGAAGTACATTCTTTTCCTTCCTTCTTTCCTTCCTTCTGGTTCTTCTTCTTCATTTCAAATAACAGAAACAGAAACATTTTTCTTTCTCCC
Source organism: Ascarosepion bandense (assembly GCA_037127315.1). NCBI lineage: Eukaryota > Metazoa > Mollusca > Cephalopoda > Sepiida > Sepiidae > Ascarosepion > Ascarosepion bandense. The sequence goes on from JBBBDQ010000997.1 coordinate 1,023,390, forward strand.
ATGAAACTTGTTCCAATACTAAAAAATATGTTATGAAAAAAATAATATTTCTCTCATTCTCTCAAAAAATAATTCCTTTACTTTTGGATGCAGGAAAACTTAAGTCTCTACAATTGATTTCAAAAAACATTAATTAGGTTTAAAAAATGTAAAAGGCTTTGATTTTCAAGTTTAAAATATTACAAAAATTCTTTAAAAATGAACAATTTTTTTTGTTGTTTTTTTTTGTTTAAAAGTTCTAAAGAAGCTCTAAGAATAAAACTGCGTAAAAAAGTTTGGTCAAGAATCAAAGAAAATATCTAAAAATGTGGCAATTAAAACCATTTGAAAAGTACATTTGCAAAAACACTTTAATATTTCTAAATTTAAGAAATCAAGCAGGTGAGATATAAAAAATATATACTCTCTAATGACATTTAAAAATAAAAACTTCGAAAATGAAGGGATAATTTTACACAGGTCACTAACCTCATAAGAAATAAACTTTTTTTTAAATAGAAACTTTGTTTTCTAATAATTTTGAAATAAAAATGCTGAGATAAATATACAATGACAACTAAAAGTGTAATGATAAAAAAAGCTACACAAACATATTTTTTTTACTCTGAAAAAGAATTAGCTTTACAAAAGACTGAAAAATATCATTTTTCTTTAGCTACAGGCGGAGTAAATCTTCTTCCAGTCGATAAATAGTTAATGCTTTTGATGACAATAGTTAATTAACGATGTCAATCATTTATCGATTATGACAATCAGTAATTTAGTTCATTTTCGTATTATTGCAAATTAAAATTTATATGATTTAAATCTTTTATATTTTCAGGGTCCTTTAGTCAATTCAACTAAAAACACTTTAATTGAGAGACATAAAATAAAAATATTCTTTAGTTTTTTAAACAATAAAGAAAACACAAGTGAGTCAGCTAATTTAATATTTACAAGTAAAAATAATTTTAAGAATTCCACAAAGGATGACTATTTATTCATTACAATAGAAAAAATTAATAATTAAAAATGTTTTGGAATAAAATGAAATTAACAATTTGAAAGCTGTAATTTCAAAAACCTCTTTTAAAATGTCGTTTTGTGCAAAATGTAAATCTGCAATAAAATCAATGACTAATTGAACAAATATTTGATAAAAGTGAAAACCTGGAATGATGATGCACTAAGAGAAAAAGATGAAAAATATACACATTTATTTACTAAACTTGCTGCTTGACGAATTTATCTTAGATGAATAGATGAAGGAAGAGTGTGCTGCGCCAATCCTTCAAATGAAAAAGCGCACATTTCCTGCTAAAAATGTACACTTTTCTTAATTTTGTTGGTTGCGTGAGTATTATATTTGCTGTTTTATTTTTATTAAAACTGACAATTATATCAAAATTTAATTACAGTAAGGTGTGTGTGTGTGTGTGTGTGTGTGTGTGTGTGTGTGTGTGTGTGTGTGTGTGTGTGTGTGTGTGTGTGTGACATTTTCTTTCATATATGTTTCATTCTAAGGTCACCTGGAGGCCATTTTTGTAAGCATGCTACCAGTCTCCTATATCAAACCAAACTATGACCTTTATGTTACAATGTCCACGGTGATTTTCCAGAAATATGTGCATATGTGGAAATACATACAAACATGCATATGTCAAGGAGCACTCAGTCCGTTCATATCTATCTATCTATCTATCTATCTATCTATCTATCTATCTATCTATCTATCTATCTGTTGCGGGTGAGGACACTGAAAAAGTATTGGTCCAACCAAGTAAAAAACCCTTGAATTCTGATGGTTTGAGAAAAGGGTTGCGATGAGAAACTTTCATTGCAGAAACATTTTTGTATCATCCATAAAAAAGCAACGAAAATAACAAAAAATATTACTATTTAGCATGTTGTTTGAGTTAAATTTATTCTTTAAAAATTGTCTTCCTTTTTGACAAATTATTGGAAATATTAAAAAAAAAAAAAGGAATCACACCGATGGGACTTCTTGAGAAGTTTTAAGCGGCTTAATCACATTCTTTTACCGGCATTGTCAACAAATCGTTTAATTAGTTATAATTTTTAAATCAACGAAAACGATATGAACTCTGAAAACAAAATTTGAACAAAAATGTAAGTGCATAAATAAAATAAGAATATAATCAGTGAATGTCTTGACAAGGTTTCATCATCTTACAGTTGAAATGGCCAGTGACCGTATGCTCTCTAGTCTAATGATTAGACTCTAATCGAGATTAATCTAATCTAGATTAGACTCTAATCTAACGTTTTTTTTTCTTTTCACTTCAAGTTTGATCTTCCAGTAATTTACATAAAATATCAATCGTCATCTTCTGTTTTCTTAATTCCTGTTCTTTTATTGTTCTCTCTCCTTAATATTTTTTTTCTTTTTCTCATATTCTTTTATATTCAGTAACCCCTTGTGTCTTAGTGGCTTTATTGCCTTGCTTAGGATTGAAATTAATTAAAAAATGGAATAAGTGCTATACTAACATTTTTTTCTCAGGCTTTTGTTTGTGAAATTCTCTTCCGGCCTTTTGCTTTTCAGTAAAATTTGATCTGTGAAAGATTTAGAAGCAATAATATCAATCATTATCTTTTGTCTTCCTAGTTTCTGTTCTTTTATTGTTCTCTCTCTTGAATAATGTTTTTCTTTTTCTTTTATTCTTTCACCCTCAGTAACACCCCCTTCCTTGCGTCTTAGTAGCTGTATTGCTTCCTTGAGGGTGAAATGTTTTTCAAAAATGTAATATAGGTATATGTAGATGTGCAGTCGATATCGACTCGGAACGAGAAGCCGGGGAGCCGAGTTCGAATTCCAGTTGAATTCATTGCATTCACTTACGCGCAAATACCCTTGGGAAAGGTATTAATCCGTCTCTTCCTTCCAGTTATGGGTTAAATAACAGGACAGATTGGGTTCTATAGCCTTGACTGGCAACCAGTCTACCGCAGAAAGCAATGGCAACCTACTGCGGGATAATCTTCTGCCCAGTCAGTCATGTCTCTTTCGAGACATGATCGCCCAAACGTGTTTCTGGTATGGCACTTAACTGACTGAATATAGGTATATACATTACTAACAGACGCACACATCACAATATTTTTTCATTTCTCTTTGATTTGAATTTTAACTGTAAAGTTTGACATTTTCTATTAACAAAATCCGAGTAAATTCCATGAAGTCTAGTACTTTCCTTTTCAAAAATATTCCATAAATTTTTTATCATTTATGATTAATTTGAAATATGTTCAGTTTTTCTCTTAGATTTATCAGCAATCATTTTTGTTTTCAGGTTATGTTAGTGTTTTTCTTTTCTTTCTTTTAGACATCTGATTTTTTAATGTATTAATCATTAATTCATAATTTAACAAATGTTTTTTAAAATATACATTTTGTTTATTAATCTTGAAAGGACACAGTTTTATTGTTCGTTTGACATTTTCTGATAAATTTCGAAAGAATTAGGTGGACAGGAAAACTAATATTTGAGTCAAAAGTAAATAAAACGTTACAATAAATTAATAAAAAAGATGACCGACCGTTGTTCTGTAGCGGGTAAGAAAATTAATTAAAATCAACACCCTTCTTCTTAACTTTTACAAAACTTCACATCGACGTGTGAAATCCTGGTTTTCCCAAATAGAAAAAGGATTGACCATCTGCTTAACGAAAAAATCGGAACCATATTTCGCAAGTTGGTGACCAATGGGGTCGACTTACAAGACTTGAGGACTTAGCGATCCAGTGCTAAATTCAAAAAGACTATATAAATGACCTCGGCGTCAGTCAAGAGACACAGATGGGAGCCGAGAGACGAAAGAACTAAAATGTAACCAACTTCAAATTGACCCGGAGATAAGGTCAGGTCGCCCCTTGTTTTCTTTCTCCTTTATTTCTTTCAACAATTACTACTACGAACATTTTGTACGAATTTTCGATACCCTTAACTTTATTATTGAACACGAACTCTACCCTTAACTTCTTAGTAATGTTTCTAATTTCACATTAACTTCTACAACTTATGTTATTCCTCCTTTTAAAAAATTTCTATTTTAAAATGCAAAATGTATATTTTATTCTTACACTATTCCACATATTCCAAGCTGCCGACAACCAACCTTCTGATAAAAACCTTCTGATAAATCTGATGATTATAATTCTACATAAAACTGGCAAACTGTAGGGAGTTCGGTTGTCTGACACAAGGCCGAATCAAAGAAATATTAACCAGCTTCCTACGCTACACTGGTGACTCCCGACGTTCAAGGAGCACGCACCTCGACGCTACAGTTCTTCTTTTTACTTTTTATTTTTTCTTCATTTTCCCGAAAACGATAATATTTTAATTAATCTTTTTATTTTAAAACGATATATTCATTGATTAATCGGTCAAAATTTCATTCTCTTTCCGTTATTTTTAAAAACATTTTCTTAAGGAAAAAAGGACATTTTCTTGTTTTCCATACTTGTACGATACTTATCTGCCATTTTTTGGTTGGTGGGGATCATTATCTCTCTGTCCTCGGGCAGAGTGCGGCTCCGTTGGATCTCTGTCCGAGGAAAGACATACATATAAAAAAAATTACACTCAGAGGTGCCCGGTTCGGGGCAACAGTGTCCCGAAGCTGTACCACTCTATTGCACTAAAGGAGTGGATCGGTGGTCGCCACCGAGGCCAGGACGACCGACGGTTGCGGGTTCTGGGCAATTTTTGGTCCTTGCCCATGCGCACGCGTTCGGGCTCCCCACATTAAACCTCGATCCTGTGGCACATCCACGTCTTAGTGGAGAGACGTCGAATATTCACACTTGTAGGATTTGAAGCTTCATCATAATGAGGTTCAAAAAGCAAGGAATACATTAGGTCGTTACAAAAATAATATGGCCACTCGAAGTGTTGTATTTTGAAAAGCCATTTTAACATAGAATTCACGGTATATATTAGGTGATTTTTGGCATACATAATAATTAATGATTAGGATGTGCGTTGTGGTTCAGTGGATATCGGCTCGGAACGAGAAATCGGGGAACCGAGTTCGAATTCCAGTTGAATTCATCGCATTCACTTACGCGCAAATACCCTTGGGAAAGGTATTAATCCGTCTCTTCCTTCCAGTTATGGGTTAAATAGCAGGACAGATTGGGTTCTATAGCCTTGGCTGGCAACCAGTCTACCGCAGAAAGCAATGGCAAACTACTGCGGTATAATCTTCTGCCCAGTCAGTCATGTCTCTTTCGAGACATGATCGCCCAAGCGTGTTTCACGTATGGCACTTAACTGAATGATTAATGTTCGCATTTTAATAATTTTTAGCTTATTTTCAGACAGAAATATTCTTAAAACATAAAAGCCCTTAATTATGAACAAAATAAAAAAAACAGGATCTTCGTTTACTTTTCTTGCATGAGTTCAAACTTGGGAACAGTGCCTCTCAAACTTCTGCCAATATTAACAGGGCAGGGGGGTAGATGGGTTCACAAGTGGTCGGACAGTGCGAAGGTAATTCCAAAAATTTCGTACTAATGATGAGAGCCAGTCAAAGTGTCAGAGAAATGTCTTAGACGCTTGGTGTCAGCACTGCAACAGTCTGACGCCATTTGCAAGGTGAAAAAGCTCAATAAATGAGTTCCTCATGATCTCCATGAAAATCAAAAATTAGGCGTTTTGAATTGTGTTCGATTCTCTTTCTTCGTTACACCAATGATCCCTTTCTTGACCGAATATTCCTTTGTGATGAAAAGTGGATCCTTTATGATAACCGTAAACGATCAGGTCAATTGCTTGATCGTGAAGAGTACTCCAAACATTTCCTAAAGCCAAAGTTGCGTCAGCAAAGGTTTATGGTGACTGCCTGGTGGTCTACAATTGGTGTTATCCACTACAGCTTTCTTCGGCCTTGTGCCACATCTAAGCGGCGCTTAGTAAATCAATTATCCACTACAGCTTTCTGGAAGCCAATCAGAGCGTTAATGCAAAATTTTATTGCAATTAACTTTCTGAAATGCATGCACGCCTGCAAAAATGAGACCTGCATCGGTAAATGGGCGTGGTCCAATTCTACTCCACGATAATACGCGGCCACATGTTGCAAGAATGACGTTGCAAAAACTCTCAGACCCGGGACACGAGAGTTTACCACATTCTGCATATTCTCCTGATCTTTCGCCCACTGATTATCAGTTTTTAATCACTTAAGCACATTTTTAAATAGTAAAACTTGAGGCGGAATCAAAGACTTCGTTGTATCACAGCCAATAACTTTTTTATCAACGAGGAATAAATAATCTCGTCGATCGATGGCAGAGGTGCAGAGATGCTTAAGGCGCTCATTTTGACTAATTTCAACATTTCTACAGTCAACTTTACAAGAATAAAATTATGTTTCTGAAATCGGCCATTATTTTTGTAAGAACCTAATATTCAACGAGAAATACATTTTTTATGAATAAAGACAAAAGTGACTTTATCAAAGCAAGAAACGAGTCGGCTAAGATCACTTTTCCTTTAGTCTTTATTCATATTGCCCTTTTACTGATTTACTCTGAGATGTTTACATCTATCTATCTATCTATCTATCTATCTATCTATCTATCTATCTATCACTGTTCATTATCTATCTATCTATTTATCTGGCACTGTTCATTATCTATCTATCTATTTATCTGTCACTGTTCATTATCTATCTATCTATCTATCTATCTATCTATCTATCTATCTATCTATCTATCTATCTATCTATCTATCTCAGTCTGTTCATTATCTATCTATCTATCTATCTATCTATCTATCTATCTCCAAAGGTCAGCTTAAATCAACTATTAATGATAAGATAATAATTTTACGGATGAAAGTGCAGAAAGAAAGAAAGAAAGAAAGAAAGAAAGAAAGAAAGTGCAGAAAGAAAGAAAGAAAGAAAGAAAGAAAGAAAGAAAGAAAGAAAGTTATTTGTCATTTCTGTGGATTTGAAGTATAAAGTAAAATAAAACGGGTGGTGGGGTGAGCCATACACAGGTTAATCCAGAAAGTTTACTGCGTTCTTGGTTGAAACACCGGTCCCCATATGATCACCGAAATTAAGCAACCTCAAGATTGGCCAGTATCTAGATGGGTGACCGCTTGGGAATACCAGGTATTGTAGGCTTAGATTCGCAGCTGATGCAACTGATAACTCGGAATTGTTAATCGTGTTCGCTGCATTCACTTTCGCGCAAATATCCTTAGGAAAGGAATTAATTAACCTCTTTTCCTCTTAGCTATTGGTTAATTAGTACGACTTGTATAAGTAAATCGTTATTATCTTAAAAATATATAAAACACACACACACGCGCGTGTGTGTGTGTGCGCGCATTATATAGAGCGTTTGGTTACAAAGGAAGAGAACAAACAAAGATTCAAATTTCAACCACCTATATTCATCAAAATTCAGCATATATACATAGTTGTTCAAAATTTGGCAAACATTGTTCATAATTTGCTTTTCAGTTGCTGTTGGTAAAGGAAGCGATTAGGTGCAAGGGTGTGGTAGGTAGGGCCCTGAGTTGACTGATTAGTTAGCCGAAGTCATAGTTAGAATATGAAGATAGGTCTGGAACGGATTAAACCAAGTGGATGTCGTTGTTAGAAGTTTTTGACGTGTGCCTTTTTTCATGGTTGAAATCGACATTGTGAGGTGTTTGATGTGATGCCGAGACGGTGAAGCCCAACTGCCTGATAAGGTTAGTTGGTGGTTTGGTCGATCGAGGTCACGGTGGTGGGTTGATAAGGCGCATTGACTGCAGAGGTTACGGCTGTGGCGACCCGGGATTAGGTGTAGATAGTGAACGTCGATCGAGCGGAAAGTCTCTGTTGGATTCTGGCCGAATAGGAGATCAACGAGACGGAGGGAGGGAGACCTGGAGAAAATAGTTAAGGTTGGTCGAATGTTTCAGTTGGTTCTTGGTCGAATGGGATACCAATAAAACGGTTTCATGGTAGTGACAACGAGGGTTGTAACCTCGGCTGCATTCTGCCTGTGAAGAGTCGGGTGAGATTAGTGAAGGTTGGTCGAGGTCACAATTGAGAAGCGACAGCGCTCTTTTCTACAGAGAGGTGGTCTTTCGGCCTGCAAATGTGTTGGTCGTTAATAAGGGCTTTATTTTAAATAAACCTGGTGACTTCCAGGGTAATCTTTTTTTCCTTTTTTTTTTTTCGGAAACGTTTGTGATTGGCTATTGTATTTTATTACGGGGATTTGTTTTGTAGACCGGAAGCGATGCTCGGATCCCATGCGCAGAAAATGATTTTTTAATTTGTGTTTTGCATTCTTAGAGTTCACATGTGACTAATATGTAGTGTGAATAAGAAAGAGATTTAATAGCAGCGGAATGTAACATATTTTTTTCTGATATTAAATAACCGACAAAAAGTTAATAAAACTTAAAAACAAATGAATGGAAAACATTCTGGATATTTACTGAGTATTGGATTGATTCAATTTTTTTAGAAAACATCATTACGAAATTGTCAATTCAAAATTGGCATGCACATATGGTAATGATTCTCAGTGTTAAACACCTCTCGCTCTCTTTTTTACAATTCTGTTTACCCAGTCGAGGGCCCATAAGTCACCAGAAGTGGAAAGTTACAGAGTAAGAGGCACTGTTTATGGGGGGATACATGGGAAAGATAACGGTTGACCCTAGACATAAACTGGTTAAGATTGTAGTGATCGGGGAAGCGTCTTCTTGGGAGTCGGTTCCACAAAACAGCGGTTCGAAGGAAGAAGCTACTCGAGTAGAACTTACATCTTATTAATGGAATGCAAAGGGTATAAAGATGATTCGTTACAGTGTGCGTGGAATAGCGGGTCTTAGCGATGAGAATTAGTGAAATTAAGGAATATAGATTGTCTTAACACTTTCCATGGAAACAGTTATACAGCGGTGAAAGTCATCAGACTTTTCGTTTGTAGAAAGGGGCTGTAGCGTGGAAAATCAATCGTCAGTAACAAACACGCTGAGACCCTTTTAGTTTCTATCGAATGATTTCTGGAAAGTAAAGACCGGGCAACTTCTGCCCATATATGGCGGCAGTATACTTTGTTCAGTTTGAGCTTCAGTTTGAGTTTTGCTTAACAACATACCAACACCTAAAAAGGTGGGGTTTAAAGGTATTTTTTTAATGTTATGTTATAGTGAGAAGGTTGATTTAGTCAGATTTTAATGAACATTTTTTGTTTTTATTCTTTTTTATTTTAGAAACCTGAAAATGTCTTCTAGTTTTATATTCAAAAATGTTTTGCTAAGAATTATTTTTTTTCCTTCAAAAATGTGCTATGGTAATAGTTTTTTTTTTTTTTCAAAAATGTATATTTTTCTATAAAGTCTATTTTTATGTATATATATATATATATATATATATATATATATATATATATATTTCTATAAAAGTGTATTTTTATACTTTCATAGTGTTTTGACCCTAGTTTGGGGGTTAACTATTTGCCCATAGCTGGGACCCTAACAGGTACTACCACTCCGGGTCAGGGTGGACCTGGGAACAACTGCAATTAAGAGGGGGATCCATGCTCCTCACAACCTCCTAATCAGAGACCTTGCTGCCGGATGCAGTTTACCGTCATGCCCAGGGTCTGTTCGGTTTGATCTGGCTCCTGTAAAGTTAATGGACGCGTGAGGTACTTACAGCTGTAGGTCAGGTACAGGAAAACTGGCCATTTTCTCATCAGCTTTAGCGATGGATCATAGGTTCGAGTTCCACTTCAGGTGTAGGTTGAGTTTAAGTCGCAATAGGCGCTCATGGCCATGGGACCACCTTGAGCAGGCACCTCATTCATCGCAATAGATGATGGAACTTCACCAGTTTGGATATATATATATAGTGTATCGAGGCAGCAGATAATTTTCTAAACATATACTGTTAAATATAACAGACAATGAATGTCTGCTATGTTTAATCATGAGCCGTTCTAAACATCGTATTTTGGCTTTAATTTCAGGTGAAAATAAAGACAAAAAGTATCAAACATTGGGATATTTTTTTATTATGCTGGTTCTAAGCTTTCGGCTCACATGGGCCATCTTCAGAGAGGTTACAGGGATGTTAACATAAGATATCCGCCATCAAATATGATTTTATCTTGTGCTGACATTCGGTGACTGTTATCGTTGCTAAGCAACGCTAACAGTCACCGAATTGTAGACGTAGTTCGTAAATTTGTAATGCGGTTCTATGACGTCACACCGCGTGAGAGACCGAAATGTTAACAGGACCATATGTCTAAATGCAATGTTATGTGTTAACGTCCCTGTAACCTCTCTGAAGATGGCTCATGTGAGCCAAAAGCTTAGAACCAGCATAATAAAAACTATCCAAATGTTGGACAATTTTTATCTTTATTTTCACCTGAAATTAAAGCCAAAATACGATGTTTAGAACGGCTCATGATTAAACATAATAGACATTCATTGTCTCTTATATTTAATAGTATATGTTTAGAATATATATATATATGATGAGCTGTGATACAGCAAAACAGATCTGTCTGCGGATAACTATTTACGCTTTCACACCCTGATTGAGCACTCTGGAAGAATGGTAGACTTTGAAAAACAATAGCTACTCTGGCATTTACGCATCGTTTAATCAGCAATGAATTAGAACATTCTCAGCTGTTGGGCGTGTATAATGATAATATACACGCTAAAAAATCTGCCTTTTTCTACCGATCGCCCATAGCCCAGAGTTAGAATCGCCGACTGACGCCACTTCGGTCGGGTTTCAATCCTGGGTTAAAAGCAATCGGAGTCTAACCGTACTGATGAGCTGTTTGGGTTCCTCTTTTTACTGATGACCAATTTCTTGTAGTTTATATCTCATCAGTTCTCTTTGATTTCTTTAACTATTTTCTGTAGAAAGTCTTGAAGTTTCTTTTCCATGTTTGCTATCAGCACTATATCATCTGCATATCTCATATTGTTCAGATTGGGACTGCCAATGATGAATCCTGGCAGGTATTCTAGAACTCTCAGAATTCTCTTACTGTATAGGTTAAATAGATCTGGTGAGATGACACATCCTTGTCTTACACCCCATTTCTATTTTTGTATATCTGCTGAACTTGCTTGCTGCCAGTACAGGTTCTTCATTACCCTAATGTCTTTTCCAGAATATGTCAAGGTTGCTGAACATCTCTAACAAATCTTTGTTGAAGTTTCTGTAAGAATCAAATAAAAAATTAAAATTTAGAGGGTGGAACCAAACTTTTGGCATATAGTGTAACTTTCAATAATAGTCAAATAAAAATTAATATGAGAGAAAGTTATCAATATTAATAAGAATTGTGAACTTGGTTATCAGGTCTTTTTTTACTTTTGTGAGTGCATGGCTAAATGATTAGAATTTTAGTGCTTCAACCATAAAAATGGGTTTGTATTTCATCATGGTCAAATTGTCAAGGCAGTAACTCCTTCATAATATCAGCCTGAAGAGACAATCCCATTTTGGGCTGCTCTTTTTACTGATGACCATGAATTCAGTTTTCTTGTACTTTATATGTAGTTCTTTCTTTTCATTTTAAGTACTTCTGTAGGTGGTCTTGTAGTTTCCTTTCCATCTCAGCTATGAGCATAGTATCATCGGCATATCTTATATTGTTCAGATTGTGGCCTCAATGACAACTCCTGGCGGGACTTGTAGATCTCTCAGAATTCTCGCACTGTACAGATTGAATACATGGGGAAGATAACGGTTGAACCTAGACATCTTTCTATCTTTGTGTATCTGCTGAACTCGTTTCCGTATGCAGGCAGTTTTCTGCCAGTAGGGGTTCTTGATTATTCTAAGGCCTTTCCCGAATATTTAAAGGACGCCGAGCGTATCTATCTAAACTTATTTATAAATGGAACTTTGTCTGTGTGTGTGCGTATGTCTGAGTGTGTGTGTGTGTGTGTGTGTCCGTTACCTATAGACTCCGAAACGGCTGAACCGATTTTCTTGAAAATTTACACAGTTGTACTATAAGTGTCTGCGAGTGTTCTTAGCTAGGTTTTGTGTTGAAGTACCGCCGATAAATATCGAAAATCGATAATCGAAAAAATCGGGTTATAGAAGGAGTGATCCGATTTTAATCAAATTTGATACACTCATAGACAAAGACATAAGAAACGATATTCAAAAGTTTCAAGGTTGCAGTTCTTACAATAGTGCAGAAAATCGATTATATATATATATATATATATATATATATATATATATATATATAAAAGGCAAAATGGTTGTGTGTGTGTGTCTGTTTATCTGCCTGTATGTCTGTATTTTTTTTCAGCCCTTTTATTTTAGTTTTTGCTTTGGGTTTGGCTCTAAGTAGGTATAACTGTGGTTCTTAGTCTCAGCCATGATACCATTTACTCAGAGGACTTATTTAGCCTTCAAAATTCAGTTTACGACGAAAAAAACTTATTTGATATCGATACCAGGAAATGAAAATTTGACTTACATCCATTCATTTTTCTTTCAGACTACGTTTTCGCTGTAACTGGAAACAACTATTGCTTTTTAGTCTTTCGTGCCAACGTCCAAAAGAGTCTGAGCTCCAGGACCATGGATTAGTTTTAAAGCTTTCATTACGCCCGAGCAACGCCGGGCTATATTGCTAGTCAGGTATATTTGTCGAATACTTTTGCGTAGTCGATAAAACAGAGGTACACGTTCTTCTGTCTTTCTGTTGTCCTTTAAGATAAACACTCTAAGCATAAATATCGCATTCCTTGTTTCATTTTCCTTGATAAAACCGCACTGTTCATGTATTATTTCCTGGGTAACCCTGGCGAAGCATCAAATATTCAGTTATTTGACAAGATTATAAATTTCGCTATAAACTGCGCCAGGGTTCCAAATGCACAGGGAATACTGGAGGGGTGTAGTGAGTTCTATCTCGGCCAAGGCCGCAGGACGACAACGATTATTTCTGATCTAATTCTGTTGTGCGCTTTATTCATCAGAAGTCCTCGGCGTTACCTTATCTTCCAACCTCAAGTAGAATCATTGAGACATTGAATCAATAGCGAAATCCACTGCTGGGAAGGCTGGGTCACTGTGTCGGGCCAGGAAGTTTTTCCGCCTGAATCTAGCTTGCACATATACAAATCAACCATTCGATCGTGCATGGAATATTAGTCATATCTGGTCAGGCGCCCCTGCTGTTCACCTCAGTGTTCTCGATAGGCTCCAAAGAAGAATCTGTAATGTGATAGGTCCCGACCTGGCAGTTCGACTTCAGCCACTTACTCATCGTCGGGATGTGGCTTCCCTCTGTCTCTTCCATAAATATTTTCATGGCTTTTGCTCCGACGAACATAGGACACTGGTGCCCCCTCTACAAGAGTTTACTAGTGAAACCAGACTGGCAACAAGGTCCCACTTTTTTACAGTTAAATCAACCAAATGCAGGCGACAATTCTACTCCATCAGCTTCTTTTCTCGCACTTTCCGCGTGTGAAACTCCCTTCCATATACTTGCTTTCCTGACGGCTACAACCTCCATGAATTTAAATGCAAAGTCAATTCCCATCTCTTATTCACTTGACTCCGGTCCTTTCTACATCACCTCGTGTATCTTGTTCTTTTCTTTTCTCTCTACCTTCGCAACTGTCTTCACACCTGTGTTCTAGTCCTTCTCTTGTTCTTTCCCTGACACCTCCTGTAGCTGGTTTGTCTTTCTCTTCACTCTCCTCCTGCCTAAAACTTAAACTCTCTAATGTAGCCCCTTGAGCATCAGTGGCAGTATCGCCTTGCTTGTGGTGAAACGATTAAAAAAAATTCGGATGATGAGTTTTGTTACGTGACTCATTAAGCTGATTGTTCGGTGGATATTACATTTGCTTGCACCTGACGCTCCTATTCAGTGCTATGAATTTGATTTTGATGAGCTGACTTTCACAGAACGGTGACAGCCGAGGAAATACAATGTTTATTTCATTAGTACATTCATTATAATGAATCTAATTGAGGTAGCTCTTAATGCGTGTGGGTCTTGAGAATTAACCATAGTGAATTAATAGTTTCCATAGTTTCCATAGTGAATTAATGCGCGACATACCCCATTTATTTGGGATGTGTTTCCAATTTCAGATTTCCTTCATGAAATCAAAAAATTTATTCCAAAATCCTGGGAGAGCGTATGGTACTTTCAAAAGTTCAACCTCAATGTCACGTGATGCTTTATTATTCACGAGCTTTTTATAGCTTTCTTGACTTTCTCTGGGTTCGTTATTGTTTACATTTGGAAACAACTTTGTAATGATCATATATATATATTGATTTTTATTCTATTTCCGCAGAAATCTTGACCTTAGAGTAGCCCGGTTTCAAATGTGACTCAAATTGATTTTTACACTTGGCCTAGTGGAGATAGGCGTTGGTTGGTTCCACTGACTTGACCCAGAGTTGTGAGTTCAATACCTGGCTACAGTAGTGATGAACAAATAAGTTAGAGTGTGCTAAGTTAAAAGGGAATGTTGAGTTAAAGAAAAGTGGCATTGCCCATGGAACGAGAACGATCTACCCGAGTGATCAAAATAAATGGTTCAATTCAAAATTCCCAGCAGTTGAAGAATGCTGGAGCGTGCAACGGCCAAACGTCATGAATATGGCAATAAAGATGAGGATAACAGTCTGAACAATGTAAATAATGTAAATAGATATAGTGGATTATCCGTTATAGTGAAGAGTATTTGTGTGCTGAAATATATTAATTGAATTTGGCCTTGTTAGTAGATAGGCCACTATAAGAGGGGTATAAAACAAGAAAATCAAATTGTGTATAGAAACAACATATATATATATAAAACAATTAAGTTTTTTTTTTTTTTACAAATAAAAGTAATGTCTTTTAGTTGGTACAAAGGTCGTTAAAAATGTTCATAGCAATAAATGCCGAAAAGAGTTTGTGTGTAAGTATGTGTGAGCGTTCGTTTGTTAGGAGTGTCTTTGAAGTCTCCGCTCAGTTCTTTGGGTAAGTGGCTCAGTGAACAGTAAAGAAGAAGATGAGAGAGAAAGGAGAGGCAACATATTACGATCGCTTAACATGGTCAAGGGACGTGCTAATTATGCTTGTATTTTCTCAACTGTCGATGCTTCCTGTGTCGGCCTTTTATTTCGTCTTTGGGGCTCCAAACAAGTCATTTGGGAATTCTCACCCTGATTTAATTCTGGGCTTCCAATTGATCGATAAACAAAATTCACGTCGGCTCGCGAAAAGGGTCCGTAAAAGGAATTTGATATTTATTTATTTTTGGCTTTCCACCAGAACATCTGCGTGGAGCTCAGATGCGCAAAGACCAGTTTTGGTCATTTGCTATCTGGACCTCTGAGAGCAAACATCCGATTCCTGGTATCACCACATACTACCTCATCTCAGAAGTATAGACAAATAGTGATTTTTGAGATCAGGATATTTTCTGTTAATTTCGGTTGTGGGATGTTATCGGAAGTTTTCACTTTTTTTCAAATTTGAAAAATGTTTGTCTTTATTAATTTGCTTCCCAATTTTCATGAGATGTTGCTTTCTGACAACATTTACTATTTTTAATTTTTTTTTAATTTTTTAATTACGCATATACGGTTTACTCTCACATCGATCAAAAATCTACCGAAACTGCCAAAGCAAACCTCGCTGCCGAGCTTGAAAAAACATCGTTCTGTCCGTGGCGCACTGGGGTAAGAAATGGCTCGTGAATTTTAATGCTTCCGCAACGAAGCTGTTATCTATTAACCATCACAAACAATCGCTTCTATCCCTCATTACTCGTGCATTTAAGACGCTGGGGGCGAATATCGCATCACAGCTCGTGACGTCACACATGACTAGTTTATTGTAGATGTCCTGTTTTTTGCTATTAAGGGTGTTCAGTTTTTCTTTGTCTATTTCAATTTGCCTTTTCACAAGACTACATTTATAATTCCAAGTGTTGATAGTTTGGTGGGCTGCTGGATCAACTTTACAACCTTTGTTGTTGCTTGGAAATCTTCCATGTAAACAAAAACAGTTTATTATTATGGTTTGTCCGTGTTTATAATATATAATGTAATTTGACATCTTTGAAAATGGCTTATATTGGATTATTAAAAATAATTATATATCAATATTGTAATTTTCTTTCTTGATTTAATGATAATGTTATAAAGCTTATCAGAGAATATGAAAAAAATTACATCAAATAAATAGACAAAACTTGCCTATATTTTTAAATGAAACATGCATTAATATATATATATATATATATATAAAGTAAGTAAAATACAAGGGAGTATAGCAAACAGACATCAGAGCATTTATGTTATATTAATCATAATCTTGTGCACACCCGACCGACCCTAACACACGGGTTGTTTCTTATGGGTTAACGCACGCAGTCATCAGGTGCATACATATGTAAAAGAGAAAAAGAAAAAGTTCGACTACTTATTCTCTGACTAAAAGTTTCTCAGACAGACAGACAGACAGACAGACAGACAGACAGATCCGCTCGTCAGGGTAGAATAAATCTATTGAATCTATTAACAGAGATTGCATGTGGGAGCGTGCCCGAGGGGTTAGAACGTTCGCTTTCCTGGTTCGAATCACACCATGGTCGATTGGTCAGGAAGCGTGGTGAGTACGGCACTTCCTCTGAAATGACGGACATGAAAATAATAGAAGAGAGCAGTTCCTCAAATGAGAGTGAAAAAAACAAACTTTGATCCAGATTCAGATCTATATATATATATATATATATATATATATACTAGCCCGGCGTTACTCGGGGGTAATGAAAGCTTTAAAATTAATCCCTAGTCCTAGAGCTCAGACGTTGGCACGAAAGACTAAAAAGCAATAGTTGTTTCCAGTTAAAGCGAAACCGTTGACTGAAAGAAAAATGAATGGATGTAAGTCAAATTTTGATTTCCTGGTATCGATATCAAATAAGTTTTTTTCGTCGTAAACTGAATTTTGAAGATTAAATAAGCCCTCTGAGTAAATGGCATCATGGCTGAGACTAAGAAGTAAAATTATACCTACTTAGAGCCAAACCCGAAGCAAACACCAAAATAAAAGGGCTGAAAAAAATACAGACATACAGGCAGATAACCAGACACACACACAAACATCTTACCTTATATCGATTATATATATATATATATATATATATATATATATATATATATATATATATATATATATGTATATAATCGATTTTCTGCACTATTGTGAGAACGGCAACCTTGAAACTTCTGAATATCGTTTCTTATGTCTTTGTCTATGAGTATATCAAATTTGATTAAAATCGGATCACTCCTTCTATAACCCGATTTTTTCGATTATCGATTTTCGATATTTATCGGGGGTACCTCGACACAAAACCAAGCTAAGAACACTCGCAGACGCTTATAGTATAACTGTATAAATTTTCAAGAAAATCGGTTCAGCCGCTTCGGAGTCTATAGGTAACGGACACACACACACACACACACACACACACACACACACAGACAAAGTTTCATTTATAAATAAGTTTATATATATATATATATATATATATATATATATATATATATATATGAAATGATTTGTTTGAACATTATTTTTGATCGATTCTCGTATTTAAGTAGATATTTTTTATAATCAAACAGTATTATGTATTAATTTCTATCGGCCTGATTATCTCCGATAAATTTTTGTTACGAAAATGTGTGTCATTCGGCAGACTTTGTAGAATGGCAGACTTTGAAAAAATAACTACTGTAGCATCTACGCATCGTTCATTCAGTAATGAATTAAAACAGTTACTGGAGTATGAATTAAAAGTCTGCCTTCTTCTACAGAGGTAGAATCGCCGACTGATGTCAATTCAGTCGGGTTTCAATCCTGGCTAAAATCGGATGTCTAAACGTACTGATGAGCTGTGATACAGCAAAACAGATCTGTCTGCGATTGACTATATATATATATATATATTATTATTATTATTGTTATGGACTCTCCCGTCGATTTCGACTTATGAGTGTCTAACTCAGACTGCCACACAAAGAATTGTTTTGAGTGGTGAAGGCTTGTGTAACACCATCCACACTTTTTGGAACTGATGATAACAAACAATTGGTGCAGAAGTTCGCCACAGATCGCATGAACAGCAGACCTCAGTTATTTAACCCATAACTGGAGGGAAGGGACGTATTAATATCTTTCCCATGAGTACCAGTGCGTGAGTGAATGCAGAATGTTCGACTGGAATTGGAACTCGGCTCACCGATTTCCCCTTCCAAGCCGACATCCACCGCACCACAACGCACAGCCGCCCATAATATATATATATATATATATATATATATATATATATATATATATATATATATATATATATATAATTATTACATATATAAAATACATATAAAAAAAATTTCTGAAATCGGACTGCCATTTCGATGGGTAAATTTAACATCAACGAAAACAAAATGAAAGTTAGGGTAGGGAAAAAGTAAAAAGGGGCAGATAATTGCTATTAGACCTAAATATATATGAAAGAGGAAAAACAGCTCAACTGCTTATCCTCCGACTTAGTTTCAACAAGCTGAGCATCTCTTATATATATATATATATATATATATAGTCAACCGCAGACAGATCCGTCTCGTTGCACCACAGCTCATCAGCACGGTCAAACAGCCGATTGCCCCCACCCAGGATGGAAACCCGACCGAATTGGCGCCAGTCGGCGATTCCACATCTGAGCTACGGCCGCTCGGTAGATGGAGGCAGGCTTTTTAGCGTGTATATTATCATTATACAAGCCCAATAGCTGAGTGTATTCTAATTCATATTAGTTCTAATATATATAAGTTTTTAAGAAATTTGACAAGTCGAAAAACATTTAATTGAAACTAGATTTGTTTTTTACACGCTTTTGTAGGCTTCATCAGATCCAAAAATGAAAGAAAAAATGCGAGTGCGTGTTTAATTGTGTGTATGTTTAAATAATGAATCAGTCCTTTTTTCTAAGTTGACGTTTCTTGTGATTAATCCAAAGAAGGAAAAATATATATATTTACAAATATGAACGGCGTAGACATAGGAATCAACAGTGCATTGTTACTCACAATTTCACGCTTCAAACGATCTTCAGACTGTTGTGTGATTATCGATGGAAGCGTAATAATTTTCATCTGGTGAAGAGCGTATTGAAGCGTGAAACAGGCAGCCACTATACGATGTTGATTCCTATATCCACATTGTCATATCTATGAACGCTTTATTTCCGATATTAAATTTCCCTATAAAGATGGCAAATTTTAAACCACACACACACACACACACACACACACACTTGTTAATATATTTTTTGACTCGACTATCAGGCATGAACCCACTATTCTCTGTCACCAGCTTCCCGATTGGGGTTCATTTCGTGCTTTTCTTTAAGACGCTCATTGAAGCGAAATCTTTAACTTTTCTATTGAGAATTCTGCCACTGTTTCTTTTTGCGTAAAAACCAGCATCGATGCTTTTGTACCATATCAGAAATACAAGAGGAAACCGCAATATTCTCCTTGAGTCATATCTGCCCAGGGCCGTGCTTAGGGCCCCCGTAGACCCCCGCAATTGCAGGGGGTGGGGCGCGCAAGGACCCGGCAAGCCGCAAGATCTATTGTAATGAAAAAAATTAACAAAATAATTATTAGGATCAACTGGAAAATTATTATCATACTTGTATGTTGAAATAGACATCTATCAACCAGTCTCTTTCTCTCTCTCTCTCTCTCTCTCTCTCTCTCTCTATATATATATATATATATATATATATATATATATATATATTTAATATCTTTGATAGAATCCTTCCGGCTCCGAAGTGGCCGCAAATCATTTGTAATTTTAAAAAAATGAACTTGAGAGAAAAACAGATTATATATATATATCTGTTTCAACATACATAAAAAGTAGCTAACATTTTTGAAAACGTTCGTTAATATAAAGCTTCAAAACGCCAATTCCGCGATTTCTTCCGTTTTTTCGTGATCACAGAATATCTACGTTCCGAAAGTATGTTATTTTGTTTAGAGTACCATTTTCTGTGGGTTTGGTATATTCAAGTGGGGGGGGGTTGGAGAAGTTGCATTGTGTGGGTAGAGGGGCCGCCGGGCGCATTTTGCGGGGGGGGGGGGCATGGTTGCTAGTCATGGCCCTGTATCTGCCTGTTCAGTCGCTACAGCCCACAGGAATCGCCTTCTTCCGAGTGTACTACCGTGAAAGTTCTGATCACAACTATGTAGTCTCTCTCTCTCTCTCTCTCTCTCTCTCTCTCTTTCTTTCTCTCTCTCTCTCTTTGTGCTCCGTCCTACTAACAATTCAGTTGACGGACCTCAGCAATTGAAACATGAGTCGAATTATTCTCTGGTGGTATTTGTCACTCGACTTCAGTTCAAGTTTATCTGTTTTGTAAGTTGGCCAGCCATTCTTCTTTTTCTTGTATTTTATGTCAATTTTCTTTTTTGCTATTGTTAAGGAACTGTATTATGCCTCTAACTGTTACGGCACATTTGCATTTCAGCATTTAGAAGCGGTCCTGTCTTTTTCCTTCAGCGGCCATTTTTTGGACAGCCAAAGGGTTATTTATTTCGTCTTTACATGGTCGTTTCTTTAAACTTGCTAGAGAAGGTTCTGTAAATTAGTTTAGCTTCGAAGGCTTCTTTCGACTTTTAAGTTAAAACTTAGTAAAAAAAATAAAAAATAAAAAAAATAAAAAAAATAATTTTTTTAAATTTTTAATTTTTTTTTCAATTGGAGTAGATAAACTAAACTATCGCCCGGTTCACACTCCACCCACATCTATTGAACAGGTGAAGAGGCTCATCCCTTGTTTCTTGTTTAGGATGCGGTTTCCGGTTTTCTCTTTTCCAATCTCTTCACTCCTATGTAGCCCCCTGCACATCAGTGGCGTTACCGCCTTGCTCGGGGTGATATGATTAAAAAAAAAACAAAAAAAAAAAACAGACGCGTATTTGTGTCCGCTCGTAAACATGTGCTATTTCAGTCTGTTTGCTGACAGAATGAGACACAGTATAGCCTCTAACAAGTTTAGATCTTATGACTACTGGCGGCTCTGTGACAGTGTCTTAAATAAGAGTATGGCTTCTATTTCTTTTCCTCTTCACTCAATTGAGATGTTGTCATCTTTGTGTTGTAGAGCGGCTGATATCCCTTTAGCGCTCCCAAAGATGGATTAATCTGTGGACCGAAATAGCTATATAAAGCGTGTCCGTGACGATTATTATCGAACTGTGATCTTTGCGAATCTAATAACTTAACTTCTCTTCTCTTTCTAATTATTGTTGTTCAGTCTTATCTGTGTTTGTTTGTACCTAATATTAATTAGTACGGATATTGTGCTATAGATACTTCAGCATACACAATCTAGTATCGTACTACCACCTCGGCGACACAATGCTTTGCTATTAAATTCTCATTCAACTCTAGAAAATATTTTCCTAGATTTTAATATTACTGAGTATTTAAAAATTATATAAAAAAGCGCTTATGTCATATTCTTCAGTTACGTTTTACAAAAAAAGTCTCCGTAAAACAACATTAGATCTGTCTTAACGCTGTCAGAACGTCGACACAGCTATTGTTAGGTTAAAAAACGCATTTCTGTGAGATTTTAAATTTGCAGTAAATAATATTTTTTGAAAGATTAATTATACTTTAAATCAGTTTATATTCCCCAAATAAAGTTTCAGAAAAGTATACTTTATGTTTGGAAGATTTTTTTAATAAAGAGAATTACATTGCGATGACAATTAAAAAGGGTCCTAACCAGTTATTTTAGAAAAAAATATTAAAAACCCCTTCTAGTTAATTTAAATTAGTTTTGAAATAGACCAATGCATTTTAATTCTTAGAAGTATTAAATCTAATCTAATAGCTTAAAATTAAAACTAAGATAAAAGTTTCAAGAGAGATTTTTCACTTTTTAAAAATTCATTTTAAATCTTAAGTACCGCATTTTTTGTGACGGTTCCTACTTTAAAGAATAACAAAAATATTTCGTTTTCAGTGATAAACATCAAAAGATTAATAAAATAAACTCCTTGTTTTTTAACCAGTTTTATTTTAGTTAGAATAACATTTTTCAGAGTTAGTTTTATAGATTGTTATAAATCACTGATGAGGGAGACTTTTAAACGTATTTTGGGCTGGTTTTATTAAGTTTAATTTAATTGAATACAAAGCGAAACAAGACTCAAAAGGAGTTGAAGAGTGCTCAGCCAGTCTTTCAAGTATGTCTGCCGACATTGAAAATCAACATTCAAAATGTATGCAAGTAATCAGCCACGAAAAAAGCCGCATGAAATTATGAGAAAAAATTGTTTACAATTATGAAATATTCAATTGCCGAGATTCCACGAAGAAGAAGAGGAGGAGAAGGAGACAGAAGCGAGAGCATACTATAAAACGTGATTGAATGCTACTATCTACCCGAGGAAGTCCGAAGAATACATCAACCGAAACAGAAAAAAAAGAAGTCCCCCCCCATACTACCTGTCAAAGCACGTGCGATATTCGGCTCTTGTCAACTGCCAACCAGGGAAGGTAACACAGTTTCAATGGCTAAGGCGGTATTATCACCCTTGGCGCCACCAGCAGCTTTTGCCATCAGACAAGTTATGGTTATTCTGTGTTGACTTTTCGGTTTCTGTGATTTTTTTTTATGTAACTGCAGTCAGATTGTATTAAAAGCGTTTGCTTTTGATTTTGAACCAATACACAACGCATTCATAGCGACCGTTATCGATGACCTAGAATAGAAGATGTACTTCATGTTGGAAGTATAATTGCATTGCGAGCATAGTTTTATTTAACTTTGATTTTTTTTATCTTGACCAGATCTAACTCAATGCCTGTTGAGCTGTAGTCTGGAGCCGCTGTGAAGCATGCTTCAGGTCCCGCCTAGTGATGCCCACCTTCAAAACGAAGGAAACAATTGACCTTCCAAAGAATCCGCAGCACTCAACCTCAATAGGTAGCACATAACATGTCCACCCCTTTTCATGTAGTCGGTTCGTAGCGATTGGTAGCTGTTTTTCTTTTGCCTGAGCGCCTGTTCCCTGTTCTCTTCCCTAAAAACCGTTAATTTTACCAGGTGAACACATTTCTTTAAATCAGACCACGCTACAATGAATGATGTGTACCGGAAATTGCAGATTGTAGCAAAAATAGGGAAAAAATATGTGTTAATAAAAGGCAACCAGTATTCCAAACAGGCACGCCAAATTCACACGTCTTAATCTCCGAACTGCTATTCTCACGCGAACGACGGCTTGAATAGCAACGACTCCACTCAAAATGATCATACCACGTTTTATGCACTCGACCTGGCTACCATTCAGCCAATGAGAGCTCAACACAGTAAATATAAACGGCTACAAGCGACACCAATTCTGTTTACCACGAAGTGCTGTCCGATTCTCCATCTGACCAACGCTCACCAATTCGCTGTCGCCACACCCCCTTACAAACCATACACCCGACTCTGGCCCGTTTGGTTCGCCGAGGCAAGTCACTGCTACAGATCAACTCACCCCATCCAATCACGTGGTCTACTCAGTAGCATCATATTGGAAGTTATTTGGATCTTCCGCCCAAGGCGTTCACCTTCTTTGTGAAAACGGATCTTAGGTTCTCTGGCCGTTACAAACTGTTGGTTGGCTACTTCACACTGTGTGCTGACTCACGTGTGCATCTGCAGTGATTATAGGCATGTAGAGAATACGTGACGTAAAATACCTCGATCCTTTTGACATAATACGCGTACATTGGTGTCGGTGTATCCCCTGCAGTTTGAGGTTAGATGCATTTGGTAGGCGATCAGAGGTAGATCGCAGGAAGAATGATATTGCCAGTGATATTGCAATCATGATATTCCATGATGGCTGCATAGGATCAATATCACTCCATGTGTTCAAAGGACATTGTTTCGACTGAGAAATACCAATAGTTCTTACTCGAATTTCTTTTCAATCCCCATGTCGCATTTTCCCTTTGGAGAAAAACTGCTTACTTGTTGTTGTGGGATCTCCCATTTTCCTATGATAATGGACTCGAATTGAGTATACATATACTCCTGTCATAGTGAGATACGGAAACACTGAAAGAGATCCGTAAGATACCGAAGTTTCACTGAGAATAACGCGTCAGTAGTTATAGTAGCTCTGAGATCCACTCAGCCAGAATAGTATTACACAGCAACCGTCAGTTCCGACGTGGACATACTAACTCTAGCACTTCAAAGACTTGTATATATATATATATATATATATATATATATATATATATAAGAAAAACTACTAAAAAGTTGTAAGTTTAAAAATATATTTTTTTTACAGTATTTGTTTATTTCTATTATTATATTTGATATTTCAGACCGTCCTCGGTCCTTCATCAGAAACAAATGATTTTAAAATTTAAATTAGAAACGTATTTCGCGAATGCGTTCATGGAGAGATTGTTTCAATAGTTAAATATTTTTTAGATGCAATTAAAAAATCTTCTCTAAAACAAAATTTATAAGTATTATTGAAGATAGGTTTACGTTTACAAATATTTAACTTCATAGTTATATATATATATATATATATATATATATATATATATATATATATATATGTATATATATATATATGTATATTCTTTATTAATAGTATTCCTGGATTACTAACCTGCGTTCAAGTTTGTATCTTTACGTTTAATATAATTTATTTTTCTATTTCAAATATCTGTTTTGTTGTTCCTTATTTTGTGTAGTTCCTCACTCGGAATCCACAACACTTGTGCTGTCCACGTCAGCTCGATTGTTTTTGATTACCCCCATAATCAGGCTGGATTCTGCTTCTTGGGTGGTTTCTATTGCCGACCATTTGGTGTCAGTTTTGATATATGATCGTAACCTGCGGATGAACTCATCAACCGAGTCCCTCATCTTCATATGAGTCTTAGTGAACAGCTTTTTACAAAAAGTGTAAGGATTATTGTAAAATGATCTTCGAGACTGTCGCTTTTTCTTCCGACGTTTTGGTTGGTTCTTAGCTCTCGAGATCGCTAAGATACTTCAAGTCCTACCCTCTCATGAATTGGAACATCTTTGAGTCGGCGCTTCACAACTCTCTGCTTTGTTCTTGGTTTAGCCTTCTGAATGTCCGTCTATTTAGTCGCTTCTTTCCTTTCCTATCCACTCATGCAGTTGTCACACTAAACCACTCAAGTCAAACCTCGTGTACAACACTGCATAAAGATCTGATATCTGGCTGATCGGACCCTTCAAATGGTTGGTAAGTATTGATAAAAATTCCTGATCGAGATTCGACCAAGTAACTCTCTGACAACTGGATTCTTGGTTTGCTTGGAAATTATTGAGGAAGCTGACACGCAGCCATCGGATCCTGAACATCGTGGTTTTAATCCGGATTAATTATCCCATGATTCGACTTAACCTTCTCCAATAGGGGAATAGAATTGTCTGCACCAGCGAGCCTTACAGATGCTTAATCCCCGAAGGCTGTCGAAATGCCTGTCGCAATCACACCTATTCAAATCAAACTCAATCAGTGCAATTAAAAAAAAAAAAATTTTGGCATTTTAAAAATAACTCATTTATTTTGTAACATTTTTCTATATTACATTACGTATACTAATATAAAGAATGCAACGTTGCTAGAGTCTGTCTGTCTGTCTGTCTATCTATCTATCTATCTATCTATCTAATTTCCGTCTGTTCATTATCTATCTATCTATCTATCTATCTATCTATCTATCTATCTATCTATCTATCTATGTCAATCTGTTCATCTATCTATCTATCTATCTATCTATCTATCTATCTATCTATCTATCTATCTATCTATCTAATTTCCGTCTGTTAATTATCTATCTATCTATCTATCTATCTATCTATCTATCTATCTAATTTCCGTCTGTTCATTATCTATCTATCTATCTATCTAATTTCCGTCTGTTCATTATCTATCTATCTATCTATCTATCTATCTATCTATCTATCTATCTATCTATTTCCTATCTATTCTATTTCCTATCTATTCTTATCTATCTATCTATCTATCTATCTATCTATCTATCTAATTTCCGTCTGTTAATTATCTATCTATCTATCTATCTATCTAATTTCCGTCTGTTCATTATCTATCTATCTATCTATCTATCTATCTATCTATCTATCTATCTATCTATCTATCTATCTATCTAATTTCCGTCTGTTCTTATCTTATCTATCTATCTATCTATCTATCTATCTATCTATCTATCTATCTATCTATCTATCTATCTATCTATCTAATTTGACTGTTCATTATCTATCTATCTATCTATCTATCTATCTATCTATCTATCTATCTATCTAATTTCCGTCTGTTAATTATCTATCTATCTATCTATCTATCTGTCTATCTATCTATCTATCTATCTATCTATCTCAATCTGTTCATATACCTATCTATCTATCTAATTTCCGTCTGTCTATCTATCTATCTATCTATCTATCTATCTATCTATCTATCTATCTATCTATCTAATTTCCGTCTGTTAATTATCTATCTATCTATCTATCTATCTATCTATCTATCTATCTATCTATCTATCTAATTTCCGTCTGTTCATTATCTATCTATCTATCTATCTATCTATCTATCTATTTCCGTCGTTCATCTATCATATCTATCTATCTATCTATCTATCTATCTATCTATCTATCTATCTAATTTCCGTCTGTTCATATCTATCTATCTATCTATCTATCTATCTATCTATCTATCTATCTATCTATCTATCTATCTATGTGTGTGTGTGTGTACGTGTCTCTATCTCTACGTGAGTGCGTGTGAATGATAGTCTTTGATATTCCCCCCCCCTTCTCTCTCTCTTATTGTGTATGCGAATGAGAATATCTGTCTGTCTGTCTGTCTGTCTGTCTGCCTGTCTGTCTGTCTGTCTATTGTCTGTACGTGTAAAGCGATATTCAATGTGTATCTCTGTCAGTCTGTGTATATCTATATTTATGTTTGTCTGCATGTGCAAATAGTGCTTTTTTCTTAATGGATACAAATATGAACAGCTGTAAATTTTCTCTCTCTTATTCTCTCTTTCTCTCTCTCACCACCTGTATAAAGATATTTATATGATATATATGAATATAAATAAAGTAGGCATATAATCTTTAATTGTGATCACAAGTCTGTGCATATCAATATATCAGCTAGATTCTATAGTTGACATGGTTGACAGTCTGCAAGTTCACCTACCTCTTTTCGAAATCATCATTAGAATCAGTTTTAATGATGCCTTCAATATTAAAACCCAGCGATGTCTTTGTGAGAACAGCGACCGCAGCCATAATGGGTTTTGTCGCTGTTGTCAACAAGTTCACTTTGAGCTGTTCTGTGAAAATCACGACTAATTCACATAGAGCGATTTTTTGCTTTTAAGAATATACAACATGCTTATTTCTTGCTATCACTTTTTTGTTTGACATATTTAATCAACAACTTTGTCGTCTCCATTAATAAGTCATATCATATGAAGCTTTCCCCCACCCAGTATCCGAGTCTTGAGAAAACAAATATTTAGGTTACATATTGAAATGGAAGCAGCAAGAGGAGGGGGACGGGGAGAGAGGAAAGGAAGAAGCAGGAAAAGACAAATCCCTTGTCCTACTAATACTTTGTGGTTACAGGAGGGTATTGCTTTTTTATAAGGAAACAATCGGTATTCATTGATGAGGAAGCTTAAATATTTTCAAGGATTTTTTTCTCCTAAAATGAAATTTTTAGGAAAATAAGTTTTCAAGTCTATTTATTTTTGCTCTTCTGCTGACTGATGTAGACTTTTCTTTGTCAATTTATGATTGAATGTCAATATGCTATCAGTGATTACTTTTCTAGTCAATTTCTATTCGAGTTGCATTTTAGACGAAAATGTTTTAGCTGTTTCGCTTGCTGAAAATCCCTAATTGATGTGTTTTTTATCATTTCGAAGGGTTCTTTGATTTTGATTCTGTAGTGCTCGTAAAAAAGGTTAAAATAAAGTAATCATAGCGAAGTGTTATAGGCTTGATTCATTTAAAGATATGGTATCAGAAGCCAATTCAAAGTGACCAATCAGATAAATATCGATCATTAAAAAAAGCTTAAATTATTTAAAATTTAAAAAATGAAATATGACCCTAAATAAAAGGATTCCCAAGAATTCCGAAGAAGCCAAATAAATGGTGGAACATTTCAAATTTATAAGGATTTACTACCTTATTCCTTATTTTATCATTCCACTACCAAACATTATGACAAAGACAAATAAATGGCGGAACATTTCACATTTATATAGATTTCCTACCTTATTCCTTATTTTATCATTCCACTTCCAAGAATTCAGATGAAACTAAATAAATGGTGGAACATTTGAAATTTATAAAGTTTTCCTACCTTATTAATTATTTTATCTTTTCACCCCTAAAATGTTTTGATGAAACCAAATAAATGGCGGAACATTTCAAGTTTATGAAGGTTTTCTACCTTGTTCCTTATTTTATCATTCGACTTCCAAGAATTTTGATGAAGCCAAATAAATGGGGGAAATGTTTCAAATTATATAGATTTATTACCTTATTGCTTACTTATCATAAAACTAGCAAATATTTTATTGACTTGAAATAAATGGCGAAAAATTTCAAATTTATGTAGATTTCCAACAATATCTCCTATTTTATCATTCCACTCGCAAGAATTCAGATGAAGCCAAATAAATCACGGAACATTTCAAATTTTAAAAGTTTTCCTAACTTGTTCCTTATTTTATCATTCCACACTCAAGAACTCTGATGAAGCCAAATGAATATCGGAACATATTAAATTTATAAAGATTTCCTAACTTGTTCCTTATTTTATCATTCTACTTCCAAGAAATCTGGTAAAGCCAAATAAATCGCGGAACATTTCAAATTTATAAAGATTTAATGCATTATTCCTTATTTTACCATTCAACTCCAAAGAATTCTGATGAAGCCAAATAAATGGCTGTACATTTCAAATTTATAATGATTTACTACCTTATCCCTTTTTTATTATTCGACTCCCAAGAATTCTGATGAAGCCAAATAAATGGCGGAACATTTTAAAATTATAATGATTTCCTATATCATTCCTTATTTTAACATTCCAATCCTAAGATTTTTGGTTGACTCCAAAAAATGGCATTACATTTCAAATTGATAAAGAATTACTACCATATTCCTAATTTTATTATTCTACTCTCAAGAATTCTGATAAATCCAAATAAATGGCGAACCATTTAAAATATTCAAGATTTCTTACCTTATTCCTTATTTTATCATTCCACTCCCAAGAATTCTGATGAAGCCAAATAAAAGGCAGAATATTTCAAATTTATAACGATTTCTTGCCTTGTTCTTTATTTTATCATTTCACTGAAAAGAATTCAGATGAAGCCAAATAAATGGCGGAACATTTCAAATTTAAAAAGTTTTCCTAACTTGTTCCTTATTTTATCATTCCACACTCAAGAATTCTGATGAAGCCAAATGAATGGCGGAACATTTCAGATTTATAAAAATTTCCTACCTTGTTCCTTATTTTATTATTCCACTCTCAAGAATTCTGATAAAGCCTACTAAATGGAGGAATATTTCAAATTTATAAAGATTCCCTACTTTGTTCCTTCTTTGTTCATTTCACTCCCAAGAATTCTGATGAAACCAAATAAATGATGGAACATTTCAAATTTATAAAATTTTCCTACCTTATTCCTTATTTTATCATTACACTGCGAAACATTCTGACAAAGCGAAATAAATGGCGGGAGATTTTAAATTTATAAAGATTACATACCTTATTCCTTATTTTATCATTCCACTCCCAAGAATTCTGATGAAGCCAAATGAATGGCGGAATATTTCAAATTTGTATAGTTTTCTTACCTTGTTCCTTATTTTATCATTCCATTTTCAAGAAATCTGATAAAAACAACTAAATGGAAGAACATTTCAAATTTATTTCACACCTATTTTAGTATTTTATCATTCCAGTCTCAAGAATTCTGATGAAGCCAAATAAATGGCGGAACATGACATTTTATTTAAGATTTCCTATTCTATTCCTTATTTTATCATTCCAGTCTCAAGAATTCTGATGAAGCCAAATAAATGGCGGGACCTTTCAAAATTAAAAAGGTTTTCCTACCTTATTCCTTATTTTATCATTCCACTCCTGGGAATTCTGATAAAGTCAAACAAATGGCGAAACATTTCAAATTATTTTCTACCTTATTCCTTATTTTATTCAACTCTGAAGAATACTGATAAAGCCAAAAAATGACGAGACATTTCAAATTTATAAAAGTTTCTACTTTATTCATTATTTTATCATTCCACTCCCAAGAATTCTGATAAAGCCAAATAAATGGCAGAACATTTCAAATTTATAAAGATTTTCTACCTTACTCCTTTTTTTATCATTCCACTCCCAAGAAATCTGATGATCCAAATACATTGCGAAGCATTTCAAATTTATATAAATTTCGTACCTTATTCCTTATTTTATCATTCCTCTCCTAAGAATTCTGATGAAGCCAAATAAATGGCAGAACATGTCAACTTTATAAAGTTTTCCTACATCTTCCGTATTTTTCCATTGCACTCTCAAGAATTCTGATGACAACGTTTATATTTTGATTCGGCTGCTAACGAACCTCAAAATATCAAAATACATTGGTAACTTACAAGATCATTTCTAATTAATTACACCTGTTATTTCTTAAACTGGTTAGTGATTAACTATAAAGTTAAATTGCTTCAAGTTCATATTTGTGTTGCATCGAAGAGAAGACTGAACTCTTTATAGCCACCGTGGTTAGTATGACTAGCTTCTTGGTAAGTGTTACTCCATGTCAAGTCACTCCTTGAGATTTTGAATTAAGTTTGAAATAGGAATACTTTTGATATCATCTGGGTTCCGTTACAGTTTAATAATTCAAAGTAATTCTTGTTGGCTTTGTCACACATGTTGACTGACATCATTTTCAGTTTTTTCTTTTTTATTTTAATCCAGGGAAAAGTTTTTTTTTTTTTTATTTTTTTTTTTTATAAGCGTTTCACCCCGAGCAAGGCATGTCACTGCCACTACTGTGCAGGGGGCTACGTAGAGTGGAGAAAGGCTGGTTAAATATAGGAAATAACAGAGGGTGGGTGATAGGCGGGTGAGGATACCGAGAATGAGGGTTGGGTAGATGAGAGTGTTGTGAGAATAGTTGGGAGTTAGTGTGATAGGAGGTGTCTATTGACCCTACATTTAAACACCTGGAGATTGTAACTGTCGGGAAAGCAGACTTGTGGAAGGGAGTTCCACAGGCGGGAAGCGCGAGAAAAGAAGCTGTTGGAGTAGAATTTACGGTTACATCTTATTTGTTTAACTGTAAAAGGGTGGGACCTAGTTGCTAATCTAGTATCTCGTGTAAATTCGTGCTTTTGAAATGCTTGATGAAGAATTATTGAAATTTTTGAATTTTTTTTATAATCATATCGCCCCAAGCAAGGCATTTTACTGCCACTGTTTTGCAGGGGGTTACATAGGAGGAAAGTTATGAGAAAAAGTGACAGGTTATAGCGGGTGTCAGGAAGTGGGTAAGAGAAGGATGACTGTGACCATAAATTGAGGGATCAGTTTACATATTGATTGTAATGTAGAATTGATTCCCTACTTTATATCCACATTGTAATAGTATAGAATATTTTTTTAATGATCATATCGCCCCAAGCAAGGCATTTTACTGCTACTGTTTAGCAGGGGGTTACATAGGAGGAAAGTTATGAGAAAAAGTGACAGGTTATAGGTAATGTCAGGAAGTGGGTACGAGAAGGATGGGAATACTAATGAGAGTGGAGTGGACGGAGAAAGAAGCATGAGAGAGAGTGGATGCAGGTTCATGAGATAGGAGATGACTATTGACTTTAAATTTTAATTCTTGAAGATTGTAGCTGTCGGGGAAGCAAGTAAACGGAAAGGAATTCCACAGGCGGGAATTGCGAGAAAAGAAGCTACTGGAGTAGAATTCGCGTTTACATTTTATTGGTTTCACAGTAAAAGGATGGAACCTAGTTGCTAATCTTGTGGCTCGAGTAAATTTATATATAGGGGTCAACAGTGAGTTAAGTTCATCGGAGCAGAAGACGTGACGTATTTGTAGAAGAGACACGAGGAAGCCACATTGCGCCGGTGAGAAAGTGACTGTATCTGAGCTGCCAAGTCGGGATCGGTTACATTTCAGATTTTCCGTTAGATTTTGTCAAGGACACCTATGTAGATAGCAGGAAAAACCGACCAATTATGGCAACAATGTTCAGTGCACGGGCGGATGGTTGATTTATATATGTGCAGGATTGTTTCAGGCGGAAAAAAAACTTCCTGGCCCTACACAGAGAACCGACTTTCTTAGCAGCGGATTTAGCTATGGATTTTATATAGTCCTTCCACTTGAGGTCTGTTGTGAGAGTTAAGCCTAGGAGTCGCAGTGTTTTGCTTTCAGGGAGACTAGCCTGATCCATGGTAATGTGATGGTAGGGGGTAGGAGCGATTGTCTCTGATGAAAAAATTGACGAAGAGAGGTTTACAAACAAAAAAGGAACTTATTTGTTGGAAGTCTTCTTGCTATATACTGACGCTGACTCTGAAAGAACAACTCGGAACACACGCACACACACACACACACACACACATATATATATATATATATATATATATATATATAACATTATATTTTTATTTTTCAGCAGTGACGCTTGTGTGGAACAGAAGTGCAGCTAGAGAGAGTTTGCACATACGAAGTAGTCGTTGGGAATCGTTAACTAGTCTCTATCTCTTCAGCCAAAAATTCTAAACTTTATATCGTCTTAAAACTCTCACGCTTTTGCTTTTTCGTGTTGTCGCTTGGTTGGCTTTATCTACGGTCTGATGTATCTGTCAATCCCACCTGATGGTCCATTTGTTTTCAAACCGGTTGTCGCTTATGTGTGTGTGTTTTTTTTCTCGTTGCACTTTGTTGACATCATATACGACCGGATATATCTATCAACCACCCTTGTCCTTTGTTGACTTTTTCTACGGCCGGATGTACCTGTCAATTACTCTCGTTATTCAAGGTATTATATTGCATTCTTAATTTAGAGAAACGGAGCCTAAATAGTGTCCTAAGATGTCAGAATTTGTGTCAGTTTCCATTTGTGTTTTAATCTTTTCAATATCTAAGATGGCCTTTAATATTTCTTTCTTTCTCTCTTTTTTGCTCTGTCCTCTCACACTCTATGTATATATGCTCATATATATGTATATATGCTTATTTGCATCCATACGTATATCCATTAATATATATATATATATATACTCGTCATCCACATACAAGCCTGTTTCGCTGTATCATAGCTCATCAGTGTGGCTGGACATCCACTTGTTTCTGGCCGGGATTGAAATTTAACCAATATGGTGTCAATCAGAGTCGCTAACCCCTAAGCAATAGGCGCATGGAATCGGAGAAGGGAAATTTTAGCATGTTATATATAAACCGTGTATACACCCGCCAGTCACTAAAAGAACTCAATTCAATGCTGAATTGAAGAGTTATATATAAAACAATAATGTTAGGGAAGACAGTAAACAACCACTTCTGAAGGTATGAAACAATAAAAATATGCTCAATATGATCAGAAGAAAGTAGAACAAAAATATACTCACTAAATGAGGAATCAACACCAAGGTACTCGGGTTTCAACATATATATATATGTTGAATATATATATATATATATATATATCAGCATGCAGTGTGGGTATAGAATAATCCAAAGGAGTGTCCTGTACATATAGTGATAGGATAACTCTCTAAGAGCTCTAAACATATATGCATATAAGTACATATAGAGCAACTATAAGAAAAATTAAGGCAGCCACGTTATTTCATGGTGAATCGGAAGTATAGACCTATTTCAGGCGAACCATCATTAGCTTCCGTCTTTATTTTACAAAGGATTTTATTCCTGTAAAATCCTTTGTAAAATAAAGACGGAAGCTAATGATGGTTCGCCTGAAATAGGTCTATACTTCCGATTTACCATGAAATAACGTGTCTGCTTTAATTTTTCTTATATATATATATATATATATATATATATATATATATATATATATATATATATATGTGGGTGTATTGCAAGAAAACCCAGTCAGTTTTTAAACTTGCCACCTGAAGGCAAGCAAACCTAATCAGTTTTTCTATTTAATAGTTGGGGAGAGCAAAGATGGATGCATATCTTTTGTAAGTACATTTTGAATGTAGCAAACCAGGTTAACATTTAAACTTCTCTCCCTAATTCGTCTTTCGGCAGCACTATTACACAAACTATGCACCTGCCAACATGCCAAGCTCATAATTGAGTGTATTAAAAATTGAAATGATTTTTAGGGTTACACTTAGACAGATCAGAATGCAATAGAAAAATCAGTCATTCATTTTGTTCTCCTCAAACATGTATGTGCTTATGCACGTATAATTGCATGTGTGTGTGTGTGTGTATTAATGCGTTCATAAGAGTGTGTGTAATAACAGCATCCTAAATTTCCAGGAACCAGTTCTATAAAGGCAGGTAATCTTTATAAACTTAATCTGCTTATTTCCTTTTCAATCTGAGAATAGAAACAAATTACTTTATTGTATCAAAAAGAATTCAACCATTTTGATAATTTAATAGAGAACATTTAATTATTAAGATATTTCCAGATTGAAATTTTGTTCTCATCATATTTTTGTTCAGAAGTCTGATGCTTTTTGATTCTAGCGTCATCAGCCGTGCTATGGCTTCTTTGCCGCATTTAACCTGAGTCGCTGCAGCCCCAAACATTCAGTGGAGGACATATCAAATTTACGACTAGAAGTTTTGCCACATTTTTAACTCAGTACAATTTCTTTTGTCAGAATAAATTATGTTCTTCACAGAAAACCCTATTTCAGCATCCACAGAACTTACAGCAACTTGAATTGTATTTTCCGCTATTATGCATCAGCTATATAATATACTAGCAACATAGCCCGGCGTTACCCGTGCAACTCAGAACATTTTAGTAGTAGGTAAAAAATCTATTTTCTTTTGTTTTGCGTAAACGTGATTTGATGTTCTGTGTGACATTGTAAACAACATTGTGTTTGTTTTTGTTTCAAAACTATGGGGAAAATTTAACATTTTTTTGTTGACCAAATGAATTTTTAAAACGTGGAATAAAAATTAAATATAAAGGCTCATTTTGTTTTTAGTGGCGTTTGACACGTGTGATTTGATTTCTGTGACGTAATCTAGCAACCATCTTGGATCTTAGATGTTTTACGGAGTAAATGTAAAAATCGGCCCCGTTGGCCAAAATGTGTGAAAGGTAAAAATTGCTGAACTGAAACTCAAAAAGTATGTGTCGACCTGGCTTCCCTGTAGATATGTGTCCCTAGAAAGTTTGAATGGCGTAGCTTAAAAAATGTAGGCGTGCATAGGGAACAGTCACACACAGACTTACAGATTGCCTTATATATATATATATATATATATATATATATATATATATATATATATATATATAGATAACATTATTTTCGGAGAATCTAACAACTGGCTTACTAAGGTTTTATAATTTTAAGAATCAGTTTGCCCGAATTAATATATGACTGGCAGGATGCAACCACTGTGTGTGTGTGTGTGTGTGTGTGTGTGTGTGTGTGTGTGTGTGTGTGTGCGTGCGTGCGTGTGTGTGTTAGAGATAATTTAGCTTAGTCTGGTAAACCCTAGAGAATGGGAAGATTGTGCTGCATCATTCTTTGAAATAGAGAAAGTTTTAGTGTAGATTAGTCTGACACACTACTACAATCAAAATGAAACCCACCCAGTGTAGATTGAATTCATTATACTTGTTAATTATTATTCAATGATAGATTAATCCTAATAAATAAAGCCAATATCCTTATTGATAACATTTTCTGCTTAATTCAGTCTTAGTAAAAATTAATCTTTGCATTTCGGCAGATGCATGGCTGGTGTAATGATTAGTGATTTGGAAAGAAAAAAATTAATGAGACAAGTCCAAATGTCGGCTTAGTTTGTTACATTCATTTTCACAGAAATGCTCTTGCAAATGATGAGAATCCATCTCTTCTCCCTTAGGTACAGGTTAAATATTAGAGCTGACTGAGCTTCTTTTGCAACCAGTCTTTGTGAAGGAAAAGTCTGACTCCAAAACCAGCCTGAAGAGTGACAATTACTGTCAGGCCGTTTTGCCAAGATACACTGCTGCTGCTTTAGCTGCAGTACATGTGATGCTCCTATGACCCAAATGGATGACAGAATTTGTGACATGATATGAATATTCAATAAAATGCACTAATCTTTTTAAAATTTTGTTGACATTTCAAAAGGTATATTAAAACACTGAATATTTTAATGAAATTTACAAACCAAGCACAATTACTTGTAGGAAAAACGAAATTACTTTAGCCCCCAGTTTTAAAAATCTTTATATAACATGTTAAAAAACATGTTATAAGAGTAATTAGTAAATTTTGCATTTCATTTTTGAGATGAGTAATTCTCAATATACTTTAATTATTCCTCATCTTTGGGTGTTATTACAGACACATTTCGGCCAAGTATGATATGGCCATCATCAGGTGTCACTTATTAGGCTGATATGGGATATCTGTTGATTATTGTGTTATTTTGTCCCTGTGATATCCATTATTGGTTATTCCTGCTGAACTTATAACAGTCAGACAAACATCCACACTCACAACCATATATATATGAGGTGTGCTGAAAAGTTGTCAGTCTAAACTCATTTTCCCAGATCTTGCCAAAATGACTAACCATCAGAATTTCTTTAGAAGCCTTTGATCTGGCTGAGAAATACTCAGTAATAACTTTTTGATTGTTTTGATTGTACAGTATAGTAGGGTCAGTTGGGCACTGTCTGTGAGGAAAAACAAGCACTATGATGTAATTCCCTCTGACAGAAATTTTCAAATGGTATGCTGTATTGCTTGGCATTTGCTCCAGAAGCATCAATACAAACATTTCACAGTGTTTGGGTGTCAATCTGAGAACAGTGCAGAAGATTCAGAAAGAGTTGGATGAGTCTAATGGTGATTACAAAGGTGTTTGGAGTGATCACTAGTGATGGAAATACTATACTTTCATTCATCTTCCCACAAGGCCTCAGATTCAACATGGAGGCCTGTATCAAGTGTCTTGAGATAGTGCTACCCTGAGTTAAGAGGGTGGCTGTTAGATAACCCTCTGTCTGGCAAAAAGACTCTGCACCATGCCACACAAGCAGGAAAACCCAGGTATGGCTGTAAAACACTTTCTATGCAAACATCCCCCTTGTATCTGGGCACCTAACCCCTCAGACTGCAATCCTCTTGATTATCATGTGTGGAGCACAGTTGAGTGAAAGACCAACAAAATGCTTTGTAATACTGTTATAGTGGAACATCCTGCCATCCCCGAGAATAGAATGTGCTACTTTATAAAAGACGGTAACAAGCAGTACAAACTGGAAAGGTCTTAGGCAAAGGCATTCACTATTCGATAGTTGATTCCGCTCCAACCCGTGGCTTGCCTATATGTGTATTATTGTTAATTGTACCTTAGTACAATAAATCTGTATTTCTTATTCCTGGTATAGAGTTCCATTCTTCAACTGATCATTTTATACTGTATTCCTTTTTGAGATATATCAAATACCAAAGCTGAATTGAATGTAATGATTATGTTAGTGTTTCTGTAATGGGGAAACACATCTATTTCTCATTTAATGAACTCTCCCCTCCTATATTAAAAAGAGTTAACAGGAAGTTAATGGGAGAAGTTCTTAGGAGTTCTTGGGAAGTTCATAAAAATTCTTTAGAGTTCAATTGGAGTTCAGTAGAACTACTAGGCAGTTGGTATTAGTCAGCAGTTAGCTGAATACTAAGGAGTCAGCTTACAGTGGAAGATTACCAAGTTCCTAACATTTTGGGTACTTTAAGTCGATTAGCAACCGACATAGCATGATTATAATCTTCAGTGCAAAAACTACTCATGCTTCTTTCTCCTTCCACTCTATAACACTTTCCCAACTTAAACAAGGAGACCATCCAGAAGAGTTGCACAAGATTTCAAAGTCGTTATTTAGACGACAATTTATCAATCGCACCCTGTATGTATTTTATTCACAATGAATAATCTAAAAACTAAGTTTATGGGTGTGTTTTATGCCAGTCTGGAAAAGTGACACAGTTGTATGAACTATTTTTGACTTGGAAATCAATAAAAAGCCACATCGCTAATGTTTCCTGCATGCCAGCACACATACACACATACACGAACAATTATTTCTGCTTTCAGCTTTTATCATGTGACGGGACAGACACACAAGCACAGTAAGAATCAGAATACACTGCACTGCTAAAAATGTGTACAAATCTAATGTCTGCTTTTGTCTGGAACTCAGACATTCCATTTTTCAATCTTTTTAGGTCTGAGAAACAAAACTGTCTGGGATGTGCGTATGTTGTTTAGAAATCAAGTTAAAAAAAAGAATTCAGAACCTGATGTCTAACCAGATGCTAAGATTCAAAAAGGATGTACTTCATCTTTAGGTGTCTCTACTAACAAAATTCATGGAATTTATTTAAAAAAAAAAAGGAAATCAGGAAAACTATTTCTACATGCTTGTAAAACTATAAAACACAGAAGATGACAGCAAAAACTAAAAATATACTTTATTGTGTTTCGGGGACCGTTTTAAGAAAATGTCAGAAAATGTTTACCAAAAACAAACAAATTGAAATAAGCAGTTAGAATTACAAACAGATATTCACAGAATTGTCAATGTGAAAATATTCGATTCTGTCAATTTACTGGAGATATGTTTTCAAAGTTCTACAGAGTTGTTGTTTTTTTGCAATATTCAGCAAATATATTTATATTTCTAATTTTATAAAATTTATACTTTGTCATTTTAGAAAATTTAAAATTCAAAGTCTAAACTGAGACTCATCCGCCCATCAAAAACTTTCCGGCATGGATATTCATAATTCCCACAGATCAGATTTGTAATTTTCAATACCTCAAAAATGAAGTCAGCATCAAGTTATCATCACTGATCTGACATAAAGATTTGCTACTCACAATGAACAATGGTTATAGCTAAGAGGCTTCATGCTTTGAACATCGATTGGGACTTAAGTTCACTCCAGAGGTCAAGTGGAACATATATACATACATACATATATATATATATATAACCAAAGATGCTGGAAAAAATGGCTGTTTCTTTGTATCACTTCAGAAAATATCTGAATTCTTCTTCGATTCCTTACATTGACAAGAGTCAGATTAGATAAAAGGAAAAAGTGGGAAATTTCTACCATATCTGGGAATGGCTCAACCCAACCCTAAATTTCAAGTATGGAGAGTGACCAAAGTCATTTGCACAGCCTTAAGAGGGTGGTATGTTCCCCACCTTGCAACCCCGTCCCAGAGACACAATGTCTAAAAATTGTTACAACACTATCACGATTTTCAAGTCAAATGATTGGATGATTTCCATTCTTTAATTCTACAAATTCAGACCTTTACAGCTAAGGCCTGCCTTACTCCGTATTCTAATAAGGTGGAAGTTCCACTCACACAACATTTTCCCAAGAACCGCTACTCTTTTGTTCACATCACACACTTTATTCTCTAACCATTAGCAAACATCAAAACAGATGATAAGTTTACAGAACTGTCTCTAAAAATGATGATCTACACCAGACAGCTGATCTCGCTTCTGACTGAGCTAAAACAGAACAATGAGGAAAATTGGCTTGCAGCCTTCAATAGCTCATTTCAACATTGGTGATCAAACTTTTAGTTTTTCATGGATAGAAAGTTGATCCGTTTTTCAACTAAACTTGCCCAATACTTCAAATCAATTAACCCTTTAGATTGACGAGAGTTAGATTCCATCGAAAAATGGTGCATTGTTGCCAGATTTGTCCCAGATTTGTCCACTCCTCCCTTTTCAGTCTTGATAGGGTTCAAAGTCATTTATGGATCCTTGTGGAGGCTGGGCATATTTTATACCCACCTGCTTCTTTTGTAGCAATACAGTTCTTTAGTCCCATTAATTTAGAAATTTATACCTTAGACCCACCTTAGACCTACCTTAGACCCACCCTGATGTGTCCATTGAATCAAACCACACTCTCTTTGTATCCCAATTTGCAAAAAATATGCTCCACTCAGATGATTTTCCAAGAACCACGCTTTTATAGATCAGAGTCCTATATAAATGCTTCCAAAAACACTCCAGTCTTAGTCAAGGATCAAACTTTATCTATCCTCCATATTTAAATAATCCTCACTTTTTACTTCATATGACACTCATCACTCTACCTTGAGTGGCTCTTGAATTTTGTATTGGGTAAACAGATGTGCATTGTGGCGCAGTAGATATCGACTTGGAATGAGAAACTGGGGAGCTGAGTTTGAATTCACTTACATGCCAGTACCCTTGGGAAAGGTATTAATCCATCTCTTCCCTCCAGTTATAGGTTAAATAACATTAGGTTCTATAGCCTTGGCGGGCTACCAGTCTACAGCAGAAAGTAATGGTAACCTAGTGCTGGATAAAGTTCTGCCCAGTCAATCATGTCTCTAAAGAGACATAATCAAGTGTGCATCATGCATGGCAGTTGATTGGATGAAAAACTGTAAAAATATTCTGTTTTTATGAATGTCTGCTTCATAAAATAATTCTTCAAAACATTTAATAGCACAGTCTTTTGTTGCTGGTTATTTAAGTCACTGATTTTATACAGTTTTACCTAAATTTACCTAATTTTGATTAATGCTTAAAAAAAATAACAACACATTTTAAAACATGGTCTCATGCTGAATTAAAAATGTACATTTTTGGTGAAGAAAAATGTCAATTTTATAATTAATAGTGAAATATTTTCAGTTTCTGAATGCATCAACTGGTGCTGTTGCATTGTTCATGAACGCATTGGTTACTGACTCGCTAGTGGAAATCCAATTACACTCCCACACAGTAATCTGATTACAAAAGCAAGTGCTTACCTAAAAATAACTTTCTATACACATGAGAGTCATGCATATATCTTAATATTTAGGAATTGCTATATTTTCGCTTGTTTTATAATTTTGGTTTGAAGAAATAAAATGAAAGTAATTTTCATTGGCTAAAAAGAAAGCAATTTCTACTACTTAAAAAGAAAGTTATTTTCATTGGCTGAAAAGAATGCAATTTCCATTGGTTAAAAAGATAGCAATTTCTATTACTTAAAAAGAAAGTTATTTACATTGGCTAAAAAGAATTAAATTTTCATTAGCTAAAAAGATAGCAATTTCTATTGCTTTAAAAAACTATTCACATTATCTAAATAAGAGGCAATTTATATTAGCCAAAGATACTTAATAAAATTGGATAATACTCTTATAATGACTAATTTATTTTAGATAAATAAGAAAAGTATTATTAAATTTCCATTGGTAACTTTTCCTACCAAGATTTCTCCTGTAAATCTCAAGCATTCTTTTGACAGCGGACAAATCGAATGCTAATTTTGTCACCCGTTACTACTGTGGTGAGTTTGATCCTCACTAGGTGTCCCATATTTGTGATTTTGTGTCAGGCTAAATGATGGTCAACCAATGTCAATAATGCCATCTGTTGAGAAACTTGGTTTTCGCAAAATGTAAACAGCTTTTCAAAGTCAAATCTTGAATGCAAAAACATGTTGAACAAGAAATATGAAATAATTGTCTTTAATTCTCATTGACACCCACCCACACCAGGATTGTCATGCTCCCTCTTTGTTTACTTTTTCCTCTCTGATGGTGGTGGTGGTGGCAGAGATGACTGGTGAAGGGCCAGCCTACTTTTGAAGATCTGTGATCAGGAATCACAGAGCAGTGTGGGTGGTGAATGTGGCTTGGTGAGTTGAGCTCTCATGACAGCATGTTGCAGATCCTCTTCATGTTGATGGTTAGACTTTAATTCTATAACTTTACCATTTAAAGTTTCATTTGAAAACATACGTTTGAACCCTAACCCTGCCAGATATTCTAATTCAAATCTCATGTCTTTTGTTTTTTTGATTTTACAGAAGTAGAAAGAGTAGTGGAAGAGAGTTCGACAAACTTTGATGTAGACAAAGTAAAAACAAAACAAAAAAAACACAAACAACTTCTTTGAGATTTACCCAAATATAAGTTAATTCATCTATTTTTCCAAAGTAGCTCAATATTTTCAATCAGAAGTGAATCTAAGTCTGACCAA
The DNA here is from genome assembly GCA_037127315.1 of Ascarosepion bandense. Classification (NCBI taxonomy): domain Eukaryota; kingdom Metazoa; phylum Mollusca; class Cephalopoda; order Sepiida; family Sepiidae; genus Ascarosepion; species Ascarosepion bandense. The sequence goes on from JBBBDQ010000997.1 coordinate 1,065,860, forward strand.
TTCCACTGACAATGTCTGGAAGTAAATCTTTCTTAACTTTTAGCCTTGTAGACATCTTGTCAAATTTTATGATGTAAAACAATTTTTAAAAATAAAAATGGCATTAATCAACTGATGTTTATAAATATAAATGTCCATAAATGTTCATAATACAAATTCATAATATAATTTAGTAATATAATTTTATTAAATATAATTCATAATATTATATAATAAATATTCATAATAAATATTGATAATATATATTTATTATAAAATTTCATAATATATAATTTCATAATATATAATTTCATAATATAAAATTTTATAATATAGAATTCATAATATAATAAATATTCATGATAAATATTGATAATATATGTTTATTATATAATTTCATAATATCTAATTTCATAATATATAATTTCATAATATATAATTTTATAAAATAGAATTCATAATAAAATAAATATTCATAATAAATATTGATAATATATGTTTATTATATAATTTCATAATATATAATTTTATAATATAGAATTCATAATATAATAAATATTCGTAAGGTTTGTTTATTATATAATTTCATAATATACAATTTTATAATATAGAATTCATAATATAATAAATATTCATGATAAATATTGGTAATATATGTTTATTATATAATTTCATAATATATAATTTTATAATATAGAATTCATAATATAATAAATATTCATAAGGTTTGTTTATTATATAATTTCATAATATACAATTTTATAATATAGAATTCATAATATAATAAATATTCATGATAAATATTGGTAATATATGTTTATTATATAATTTCATAATATATAATTATAAAATATAGAATTTATAATATAATAAATATTCATGATAAATATTGATAATATATGTTTATTATATAATTTCATAATATAGAATTTTATAATATAGAATTCGTAATATAATAAATATTCATAATAAATATAAAATTACATAATATAGAATTTCATAATATAGAATTCATAATATAAGAAATATTCATAAATATTGATAATATATGTTTATTATATAATTTCATAATATAGAATTTTATAATATAGAATTCATATCATAATAAATATTCATGATAAATATTGATAATATATGTTTATTATATAATTTCATAATATAGAATTTTATAATATAGAATTTGTAATATAATAAATATTCATGATACGTATTGATAATATATGTTTTTTATATAATTTCATAATATAGAATTTTATAATATAGAATTCGTAATATAACAAATATTCATAATAAATATATAGTTTCATAATATATAATTTTATAATATAGAATTCATAATATAATAGATATTCATAATAAATATTGATAATATATGTTTATTATATAATTTCATATATAATTTTATAATATAGAATTTGTAATATAATAAATATTCATGATACATATTGATAATATATGTTTTTTTATATAATTTCATAATATAGACTTTTATAATATAGAATTCGTAATATAACAAATATTCATAATAAATATATAATTTCATAATATATAATTTTATAATATAGAATTCATAATATAATAAATATTCATGAGAAATATTGATAATATATGTTTATTATATATTTTCATAATATAGAATTTTATAATATAGAATTCATAATATAATAAATATTCATGAGAAATATTGATAATATATGTTTATTATATATTTTCATAATATATAATTTTCTAATATAGAATTCATAATATAATAAATATTCATGATAAATATAAATAGTCATAAATATAAATAAAATTGTCATTACACAACTAATGTCCATAATATTTTCATGATCAATGTTGTGCAAATTTGAACTCTTTATTTAAAATACTTATAATAAACTCATTTTTTGGTTGTCAAGTTTTCGCATACAAACAAATAAATTATAATAATATATTTATTTATAAATAAAGCTATATAGGCTATAGTAACATGTATTTGATAAATTCTATGTTCCTTATATTCAAATAAATTATTATTTTACATCTTATATAATCTTTGATGTTCTCTAAACTTAATCAGTCTTTCAATAATTGGTTTTCTTAATTTCTCTTCTCCTTTACCCATGATGCTACTTGCAAATATTTGTTTTTTTTTCTTTGAATAGATTTTCTGTACATAAATAATGTTTTCTGTTCACCTCTTTGTTGATGCAACAAACAGTTTCTATCAGATTGATATGTGGAGAGCCATTCTGCTAGTTTTTGTGTCTTTTATATAATGTTTGGCAAGAGGGACAATAGTCAGCTTACGGTTAGGGTTAGGATTAGGGTTAAGGGATGTGTAGAAACAATGTCTTGCATGAAGATATTTTTTAGTTCAAAGATTCTTGTTGTGACTGATGCCATTCAAAAAATATCATGTCCAACAACTTACAATAATTCTCTCCTTTTTTTTTTTGAGAGTATCTTCAAATTTGAAAGGACCTATATGTTTACTATCCGTAATGAGAGCACAAAACATTCCACTTAATCGTCGCATTTGGGTGACGATTCCATGAAGGACCTAACTTCTATCTGAGCAATCAGGTTCATCCAATGTAGCTCTACATTAATTACTAAAAATATTTGTTGAGAAATTATTCCACCCAGAAAATTACACCTTGTGTTGCTGACTTAAATCTTCGAGTTTGATTGCTTTTTGGAATTTTCTTAATATTCCATATTTGGTTTTCTTTGATTAATTTCACTGCATTAGCTTCAATGCACACTACCAGCTATAATTACTAGGCTACCCCAGTTTTTAAAAAGAAATTATCTATTTTTAGTATTTATTGCCAAGTGAATAATTGTAAATGTAAATAGAATGGTTCTTTTGTTAATACTGCACAATAACATGTGCATCAAATGAATTTATTAATATTTAATAATTACCTATATATGAATTTATTAATATTTAATAATTACCTATATATGAATTTATTAATATTTAATAATTACCTATATATGAATTTATTAATATTTAATAATTACCTATATATGAATTTATTAATATTTAATAATTACCTATATATGAATTTATTAATATTTAATAATTACCTATATATGAATTTATTAATATTTAATAATTACCTATATTGCGAGATTATTTTATTGCTACATTAGCTTTGATGTACACTACTGGCCATAATTATTAGGCCACCCTAGTTTTTTTTAAAAGAAATGATGTATTTCATATTATTTTTAACTGGATAATTCTAAATGAAAATAGAATGGTTCTTTTGTTATTATTACTTTGCAAAATTTTACAAGGCACATAGCGACAATTTATCCATCGCACCCGGTAGATTTGCTATAGATACACTACTGGCCATAATTATTAGGTGACCCGAGTTTTTTTTAAAAGAAATAATGTATTTCATACTGTTTTTAGTATTTATTGTCAAGTGGATAATTCTAAATGAAAATAGAATGGTTCTTTTGTTATTATTACTTTGCAAAATTTTACAAGGCAAGGAAGCAAAAATGAACTCGTCCGAATCACCTTTAATTTCCTTCATACTTTCATAGATGAAACTGCAATATAGATAATTATTAAATATTTATAAATTCATTCTATGATCATGACTTTTTTGACCAATTTCTGACACTGGGATCCAATAACTCAATAACTTTACAATATTTGTAGATCATATTTTCAGGATAAATCTTTAGATATAACCGAAATTAAAAAACAAATATTTCCGAATAAAAAGTTTTTAAATTTTTTCCTTCTTTTCATTCTTTTCTTTTTCTTTTTTTATTTAACTTTTCATTTATTCATACTTTTTAATTGTTTACAACTTTTTTTTTTTGTTCAGTTATTCTTTTCCGTTTTTGTTCATTTTCTATCTTTTTTCATTCACACTTGTTTTCTTGTCATTTTCCATGTCAACATTTTTTTGCACTTTTTATCTTACTTTACCATTCTTCTTTTCTCCCTCTCTCATCTTCTCTTTATTTATCATTCTTCTTTTTTCTATCTCTTTATTTATCATTTTTCTTTTCTCCCTCTCTCATCTTCTCTTTATTTATCATTCTTCTTTTCTCCCTCTCTCATCTTCTCTTTATTTATCATTCTTCTTTTTTCTATCTCTTTATTTATCATTTTTCTTTTCTCCCTCTCTCATCTTCTCTTTATTTATCATTCTTCTTTTCTCCCTCTCTCATCTTCTCTTTATTTATCATTCTTCTTTTCTCCCTCTCTCATATTCTCTTTATTTATCATTCTTCTTTTCTCCCTCTCTCATCTTCTCTTTATTTATCATTCTTCTTTTCTCCCTCTCTCATCTTCTCTTTATTTATCATTCTTCTTTTCTCCCTCTCTCATCTTCTCTTTATTTATCATTCTTCTTTTCTCCCTCTCTCATCTTCTCTTTATTTATCATTCTTCTTTTCTCTATCTCTTCTTTGATCATTTTCTTTTCTGCCTCTCTAATTTTCTCTTTCTATAACATTCATCTTTTCTCTCTCTCTCATTTTCTCTTTCTTTACCATTCATCTTTTCTCTCTCTCTCATTTTCTCTTTCTTTATCATTCTTCTTTTCTCCCTCTCTCATCTTCTCTTTATTTATCATTCTTCTTTTTTCTATCTCTTCTTTGATCATTTTCTTTTCTGCCTCTCTAATTTTCTCTTTCTATAACATTCATCTTTTCTCTCTCTCTCATTTTCTCTTTCTTTACCATTCATCTTTTCTCTCTCTCTCATTTTCTCTTTCTTTATCATTCTTCTTTTCTCCCTCTCTCATCTTCTCTTTATTTATCATTCTTCTTTTCTCTATCTCTTCTTTGATCATTTTCTTTTCTGCCTCTCTAATTTTCTCTTTCTATAACATTCATCTTTTCTCTCTCTCTCATTTTCTCTTTCTTTACCATTCATCTTTTCTCCCCATCTCATTTTCTCTTTCTTTACCATTCATCTTTTCTCCCTCTCTCATCTTCTCTTTATTTATCATTCTTCTTTTCTCCCTCTCTCATTTTCTCTTTATTTATCATTCTTCTTTTTTCTATCTCTCATCTTCTCTTTATTTATCATTCTTCTTTTTCCTATCTCTTTATTTATCATTTTTCTTTTCTCCCTCTCTCATCTTCTCTTTATTTATCATTCTTCTTTTCTCTATCTCTTCTTTGATCATTTTCTTTTCTGCCTCTCTAATTTTCTCTTTCTATAACATTCATCTTTTCTCTCTCTCTCATTTTCTCTTTCTTTACCATTCATCTTTTCTCCCCATCTCATTTTCTCTTTCTTTACCATTTTTCATTTCTTCCTCTCTCATTTTCTTTTTCTTTACCATTTTTCTTTTTTCTATCTCTCATTTTCACTTTTGTTACCATTCTTCTTTGCTCTCTCTCTCATTTTCTCTCTCTTTACCATTCTTTTTTTCTCCCTCTCTCATTTTCTTTTTCTTTACCATTCTTCTTTAATCTCTCTCATTTTCTCTTTCTTTACCATTCTTCTTTTGTCCCTCCTTCATTTTCTTTTTCGTTGCCATTCTTCTTTTCTCTCTTTCTCATTTTCTCTTTCTTTAGCATTCTTCTTTTCTCCGTCTCTCATTTTATCTTTCTTTACCATTCCTCTTTTCTTGCTCTTTTATTTTCTCTTTTTTAACCATTCTTCTTTTCTCCCTCTTTTATTTTCTCTTTCTTAATGATTTTTCTTTTTTCCCCTCTCTCATTTTTTCTTTCTTTACCATTCTTTTTTTCTCTTCCCTTTTCTCAGTTTCTCTTTCTTTTCTTTAACATTCATTCTTTCTCTCTCTCTGTCTCTCTCTTTCTCATTTTTTTAACATTCTTCTTTTCTTCCCCTCTCTCTCTCTTTCTCATTTTCTTCTTCTTTTCTTTACCATTTTTCTTTTTCTCTCTCTTTCCCATTCTCTCTCTCTCTGTTTCTTTCTTCTATCTTCATTGCTTCACTTTTTTCCATCCTTTTCTTTTTATGTCTCTTCTTCTCAACTTTTCAACAACTTTTTTTCTCTTGTTCTCATTTACTCTCTTTTCTCATTTTCTTTCCCTCTTTTCCATCACTTTTCAACTGTTCCTCTTTCTTTTGTGCTTTTTTCTGTTGGTGCATGGCAAGAGTGAAATTCATCACAATGCAAAAATAAATTGCCAAATAAGTGTTGGCAGCAGCCGTGTTCTTTTGTTCTTGAAATAGAAAATCTTGCAAAATTTGGATTCTTTGTCTGCAAAGAAAGATTCTGACAGGGAACTGGAGAGAGAAAAAAAGAAGTCATTAATTTCACTTACATTTGTTTGTGTAGTGGTCTGTCGGACTGTCGGTCTGCTTGGTCGCTTGCTTGTCTTTTAACCACATCCTTTTAATATCTCCAATTGCACTGATTGAATTTCATAAAAGCAATATCTATCTCAATTTGTTACTTCCTATTTATCTGTCTGTCTGTCTGTCTATCTATCTATCTATCTATCTCTGTTCCTGTCTACCTACCTACCTACCCACCTACCTACCTGTATCTTGCTATCTCAATATGTTCCAGTCTGTCTGTCCATATACTAGCTCAACCTGTTCCTGTCTATATAAAATTATGTTCAGACATACACATGCACACACATATATAAAGGTATTTACTATGGTTAGTTTAGTCTGGTATAAGGCTACAAATCTGGAGGACTTTGTGACAATGTAATTCTATATATTATAGTAAAGATTTGCATCAATAGCTCATTAGCTGTTATCTATAAACGTATGACTGTGTACATGTATATAAAGAGTATAAAAAAGTTGCATTTTGGATAATTTTCATGTTTTAATGAATGCTAAGCAATTTGTCAACCATTATATTTGAAGCAATAAGAAAAATTTACAGTAATTTTTAGCAACATAGTCTTGTGGTTATTTTTTGTTACCATAACTCACACCCATGAAGATGATCTTGGAAGGAGATTGAAAGTACTTATATATATATATATGTATCCAAGTGAATAAGGATCAAAGAAAAATTTACAACATCCAAAACATTAATTTATAACAGTGCTCGATATATAATATAGAGCTCTGAATATTTATTATAAATTATATTTTAGAACATGTACAAATGTTTTTATATATATCCACTACAAATTGTACATTTGTTTCGATATTGGACTTCCCATGTCTTATCAGGAGGTGAGGAAAGGAATGTAAGACCTTTTTTCTTATATTTGGCGAGTTGTGTGTGGGATGTTGGTGGCGGCATATTAGCGATAAGGGAATAAAGCTTGTAGATTGTCTGTTAGAATTTTGAAGAAAGTGGGATAGGCAGGGGATACAGTTGATTCATGAAAGTGCGTTTTATGACCGCCTGGCTAGCCTTTATTCTTTGGTTTTATAATCGCCCACGATGTATCACGTATGGCACTGAACTGAGAAAGGATGGGAAAAGATGGGATTGGACCTATCTTTTTATTTCATTATTAATCTGATTTTGTATATTTAACCTTAATTGTGAATTTAGAAAATTACTTTTTTTCTATAAAACTTTAAATTAGATTTGATTATAGTTCATGGTGTGTAATAGGTAAAATTTGATATAAGAGGGTTGTTAGTACTATAAAGGTTTATCGTCTCTAACGGGGCGGGGTCCTAGTTTTGGCTTGTGCAGTATTTTTCAGCAGGATTGCAAGGTGAGTTCTTTAATGTGTTTGCAGTTTACTGTGGTTTCATGCCTCTGGTTTAAAAGATTGTTGCTATTTGTGTATTTAATGATTTCAATTTTTTCTTGAAGACAAAGGAAACATGGTTCCTTTATTGATTTAGCTGTTCTTGCTTGTTTGAGGATTTTCCATCTAACTTTAGGCATTTTATTTTTGTTTTTTAACTTCCAAAAGATGTTCTTTTTTAATCATTTCCCCCCAAGCAAGGCATTTCACTGCCACTATCACGCAGGGGGTCACATAGGGGAAAGTGATGAGAAAGAGTGGTTAGATATAAGAAATGTCAGAAGGAGGGTGATAGATGGGTAAGGATACCGAGGATGAGGGTTGGGTAGATGGGAAGAGTCTTTTAGAGAATGGATGCAGATTAATGTGTTAGGAGGTGTCTATTGACCTTACATTTAAACTCCTGGAGATTGTAGCTGTCGGGGAAGCAAGTATGTGGAAGGGAATTCCACAAGCGGGAAGTGCGAGAAAAGAAGCTGTTGGAGTAGAAATTGCGGTTACATCTTATCTGTTTCACTGTAAAAGGATGGGATCTAGATGTTAATCTAGTATCTCGTGCAAATTCATACCTGGTGGGTATCAGTGATCTAAGTCCATCGGAGCAGAAGCCGTGAAAGTATTTATAGGAAAGAGATGTCATGTTTTGTTTTTCTTTGTTATTAAAGGATGAGAGGTGATTTTAAAAGCAAATTCATACCTGGTGGGTATCAGTGATCTAAGTCCATCGGAGCAGAAGCCGTGAAAGTATTTATAGGAAAGAGATGTCATGTTTTGTTTTTCTTTGTTATTAAAGGATGAGAGGTGATTTTAAAAGCGCCTTTTAAATAGATTCATGGTGTTTCCCATAAACATTTCTTCATCTTTGGGATTCTCCATGGATGAAAATGAACACATATATATTAGGGATTTCGTTAAACATTTATTAGGAATGGGGCATTGGTTTGGGTTTCTACAGTTACAAAGTTTGTTATTATGTGGCAGACTGGTATTAGTGTTGGAGTTATTTGTGTTGTTTGCTTTTAATATTTTACTGTTATGTAATTTAATAATATTTTCTAGATTGTTGGAACAGCTTATTTTCCCCCTCTAAAATCCAAAGAATAAAGGCTAGCCAAGCAGTCATAAAACACACTTTCATTAATCAACTATATCCCTTACCTACCCCACTTTCTTCAAAATTCTAACGGACAACTTACAAGACTTATTCCATCACTAACCCCCCTGCTGCCAATATCCCAGATATAAGAAATGAGGTCTTCCATTCCTTTCCACACCACCTGAAGAGACATTGTAAGTCCAATGGCAAAACAAAATGTACAATTTGTAGTGGATATATATAAAAAAATTGTACATGTTCTAAAATATAATTTATAAAAAATATCTATATCTATATCTATATATACATATATACACACATATATATTTATATATACGTACACGCACATATATATACATATACATATATATATATATACATACACACACACACACATATATATATATATTCATCACTTAGCTGATTGATGTTCTATTTAGCATCTTAATTCCAAAGGTTTGTAGACAAATCTTTGTGTAATCATTTGATCCTCTTTTCAGGAGGTACCATCAATTGTCTGCTGGTTTTCTCATTTTCGTTATTTTTATTTTAAATTAAAAAATAATTTATGCACTTTTTATTGGTGTTAATATAGGTGCTATTTCTTCATCTCCTTCTTCTTCTGTGTTTGTGTACATGTGTATGCTTCTGTGTGTGTGTGTGTGTGTGTGTGTGTACACATATCGATGTATGTGTATATAAAGAAAAAAAATAATAAAAGAAATTGCTATATTTTCAGGGAAACTTTGGTCACGTGTCCAATGTAAGCAAACATAAAATCATTTATTCAATAAAACATCAAAAACATGAGGTGGGTATCCTTGTAGCCTTAGTGGATAGTTCTTGCGTGTTGATCATCACATCTATGATAGCAGTGGCCTCAATGCTTCTTTGATACTATTGTTTAAGAAAATAATTCTCTCTGGGTTACTGTCAATGGTGGCTGGTGGCTAGTCTCATGAGCAGGGCGTGCCTTTTCATTCCTTTTCTCAGAGTGAAATTTGCCATGTTAGTGTTCTCAAATAAAATACACACACACACACACACACACACACACACACACACACACACACACACACACATATATATATATATATAAGACAATTTAAAATGTCTATGTCTATTTTAATATATATATACTAGCAGTATAGCCTGGCGTTGCTCTGGTGTAATGAAATCTTTAAAACTAATCCATGGTCTTGGAGCTCAGACTCTTTGGATGTTGGCACGAAAGACAAAAAAGCAATAGTTGTTTCCAGTTAAAGCAAAACCGCAGACTGAAAGAAAAATGAATGGATGTAAGTCAAATTTTGATTTCCTGGTATCGATATCAAATAAGTTTTTTTGTCGTAAACTGAATTTTGAAGGCTAAATAAGTCCTCTGAGTAAATGGTATCATGGCTGAGACTAAGAACTACAATTATACCTACTTAGAGCCAAACCCGAAGTAAAAACTAAAATAAAAGGGCTGAAAAAAAAATACAGACATACAGGCAGATAAACAGACACACACACACAAACATCTTGCCTTATATATATATATATATATATATATATATATATATATATTATCGATTGTCTGCACTATTGTAAGAACTGCAACCATAAAACTTCTGAATATCGTTTCTTAAGTCTTTGTCTATGAGTGTATCAAATTTGATCAAAATCAGACCACTCCTTCTATAACACCATTTTTTCGATTACAGATTTTCAATATTTATCAGGGGTACCTCGACACAAAACCTAGCTAAGAACACTCACAGACGCTTATAGTACAACTGTGTAAGTTTTCAAGAAAATTGGTTCAGCCCTTTCGGAGTCTATAGGTAACACACACACACATACACACACACACACACACACACAGACAAAATTCAATTTATAAATAAGTTTAGATATATAGACATTTTTAAAGTGTCTTCCAGTTAATTCTTGCTTAAAATGGTTATTTGACAATACCATTTACAGCCTTGGAATTTGGAATATATATATATATATATATAAATGAAAACTGACACGTTATTCCATGGTTCCAAAATTGTCTTCCAGTTAATTCTTGCTTTCAAAATGTTATTTGACAATACCATTTACAGCCTTGGAATTTGTCTTCACACTTGGATTTACTTCAAATTATCCATTAAATCTACTATGGTGACTTTCAACAAGTCCTTTGTATTGCTATTTGTCATCCCTATTGACCACACTCTAAATATAGTAGTCCAATGGTTTCAAACCAGAAGAGCACATGTTGGGTTGACATGACTGTAAACATTATTGGTAAGCCACTCCTGGGTTTTCTTGGTCATGTTAGCCATCTTCTCTATTCAAGATGTCATCACCATATTCAGCCCCTCAATCTCTAGGGGTGATTTTGACCCTGGCACTATTGGAGAAGAACTGGGGTGATATGATATTTTCTTTTTCTTTTTTTTTTTTAATCGTGTCACCCCAAGCAAGGCATTTTACTGCCACTGTAGCACAGTGGGTTACATAGAGCGATTGGGTATAGGAAATGTCAGAAGGAGCGTGATAGACGACTTAGGATGTACATAAGGAGAGAGTTGGAGAGAGTGGGTGTGAGTTAGTGTGTTAGGAGGTGTCTATTGACCCTACATTTAAACTCCTGGAGGTTGTAGCCGTCGGGGAAGTGCGAGGAAAGAAGCTGTTGGAGTAGAAATTGCGGTTAAATTTAATCGGTTTCACTGTAAAAGGGTGGGACCTAGTTGCCAATCTAGTATTTCGTGCAAATTCACATCTAGGGGGCACCAGTGATTTAAGTTCGTCAGAGCAGAAGCCATGAAAGTATTTATAGAAGAGGCACAGGGAAGCCACGTCACGCCGGTGAGAGAGAGACTGCAGGCGGTCAGCCAAGTCGGTATCAATCACATTACAGATTCTTCGCTGTATTTTGTCAAGAACCCCGAGGAGAATAGAAGGGGCACATGAGCAGATGTGGTAGCAGTACTCAATACACGGGCGGATGGTAGATTTATATAAGTGCAGGATAGATTCAGGCGGAAAGAATTTCCGGGCCCTGCACAGAGAGCCGACTTTCATACCTGCGGATTTAGCAATGGATTCGACGTAGTCATTCCACTTGAGATCCTCTGAGAGTGTCAGGTCAAGCAAGCGTAGTGTTTTACTCTCTGGGAGGCAAGCGTGTTCCATACTAATGGGAGGGAGGTTTGGTTGTCTGTGGTGGTTAATTGACAGCTGCTTCGTTTTGGAAGAATTGAATTTTACGAGTCATTTCTTATCCCAATTCACCACGAATTGGAGGTCCTTCTCAAGCTCGGCAGCGAGGTTCGCCTTGTCACCAACACCAGATCTTTGATCGAGGCAAGAGTAAACTGTGGTATCATCGGCGTACATGCCTACTTGTGATCTTATGGCATCGGGGAGATCATTGATATAGATTAGAAAGAGCGTAGGACCTAGGATAGAGCCTTGGGGGACACCCGCGTTTGTAGGGTAGTTCTGGGAGGCATGTCCGTTTAATACCACCTTCAGTGTGCGGTTAGAGAGGAATGACCGGATTAAGTCCAACAAAAGTCCAATTATGCCATAGCTTCGCAGTTTCCGTAGAAGGCCGGTATGCCATATTCTGTCAAATGCTTTAGAGATATCCAAGGCGACGACTCGGGCTTCACCATCACCGTGATCGGAAGATCGGAAGAAGACTGATGGGGCGGTAATTTGCGGGGTCCGAGGGTTCACCATTGTTCTTGAATATTGGAACCACAGAAGAAGACTTCCAACAGGCAGGAAAGCAGGAGGAAGATAGGCAGAGGTTGTAGAGCTTAGAAAGGATAGAGAAAAGTTCAGGGGCACAATTCTTCAAGACTATGATTGGGATTCCATCCCCACCACTCGCTTTGTGAGGGTCCAGTTTTGAGATTATGCTAGAAATCAGCGAGGGCGTGAAGTGGACGTCATTCAATTGGGCCTCAGTTCTAGATGGGAAATCGGGTGTATGGATTCTAGACGAATCCAGACTCGAATTGGTCGAGAATCTACGAGCAAAGCATTCAGCCTTGTCCGCTGAGGAGGTGAAGACCTCAAACTCGTTGATTAGTGGGGGTATTGAGGACTTACTCTTGTTAAGCACGTTTTTACAGAGGCGCCAGTAGTTTTTGGTACCGAACTTAGAGGATGCGATGCGCTGCTTCATTCTGGCAGCAAACAGCATCTTAGCTTCGTTAAGTATCTTTTTACACTTATTACGAGCTGAGGCGAAAAGGCGCCTGTTTTGGTCCGACGCGTGGCTATGATAAAGCCGGAAGAAGTGATTCCGGTGGGCAATGGCGGCCGAGCAAGCGGGCGAGAACCAGGGAGACGAATGGGATTTAAGCTGAAATTTCCTGGCAGAGATGAAAGTATCTATGCCAGCCTTAACCCAGGAGGAGACCTCTGATGCACTGTCTTCGATGGGAAGACTAAAAACATTGTTCCAAGGGACGTCACAGAGGAAGTCACTGAACGAATCCCAGTCTGCTCTTTGATAGCAGTAGGATATTCTGTTTGTCTGGATTTCTGGGGTAGGGGTGGAGTGGAACGAGATGTTGACAGAACTACAGCGTTGTCAGAATTTCCGAGAGGGTAGAGCTGTCTGGTGGAGCAAGAATTTGGGGTGGAAGTGGAACAGAGGTCTAGTAGTTTAGAAAAACTAAAGGTGTGGACACCAGCAGGGTCGGTTACAGAGTTTTCCAGCCACTTAGTGTGGTGGGCGTTAAAGTCGCCAAACACAAAAATATGGGCAGATGGGGTAGAAGAAATGGCCTTGTCGATATTGTCAGAGATGCTGTCAAGTACCAAACAGTCAGAGGAGGAGGGGGAGCGGTAGAAGAAGAAAAGATAGCTAACAGAGCATTGAAGTGAGAGACAGAAGCACATGAAAGACTGGTCTAGGGATTCAAGAGATGTTACTCTAGCTAGGGGGAGGTGTTCACTGACATATACACCAAGCCCATGCATATGGACGTTGGAGTCCTTCCTGAAGAGAGGAAGGTAACCAGGAACATAGAACTCAGAGGAAGGGATAGACGGGTCAAGGTTAGTTTCACATAGGGCTAAGATTTTTTTTTTTAATCGTATCACCCCGAGCAAGGCGGTAACGCCACTGATGTGCAGGGGGCTACGTAATAGTGAAAAGATTGGAAAAGAGAAAGCCGGAAACCACATCCTAAACAGGAAACAAGGGATGAGCCTCTTAACCTGTTCAATAGACGTGGGTGGAGTGTGAACCGGGCGATAGTTAGATCTATCTACTCCAATTGAAAAAAAAAAGAAACCAAAGTGAGAAGATTGGAAAAGAGAAAAGCCGGAAACCACATCTTAAACAAGGAACAAAGGATGAGCCTCTTAACCTGTTCAATAGACGTGGGTGGAGTTTGAACCGGGCGATAGTTAGATCTATCTACTCCAATTGAAAAAAAAGAAACCAAAGTGAGAAGATTGGAAAAGAGAAAAGCCGGAAACCACATCTTAAACAAGGAACAAGGGATGAGCCTCTTAACCTGTTCAATAGACGTGGGTGGAGTGTGAACCGGGCGATAGTTAGATCTATCTACTCCAATTGAAAAAAAAAAAAGAAACCAAAGTGAGAAGATTGGAAAAGAGAAAAGCCGGAAACCACATCTTAAACAGGGAACAAGGGATGAGCCTCTTAACCTGTTCAATAGACGTGGGTGGAGTGTGAACCGGGCGATAGTTAGATCTATCTACTCCAATTGAAAAAAAAAGAAACCAAAGTGAGAAGATTGGAAAAGAGAAAAGCCGGAAACCACATCTTAAACAAGGAACAAGGGATGAGCCTCTTAACCTGTTCAATAGACGTGGGTGGAGTGTGAACCGGGCGATAGTTAGATCTATCTACTCCAATTATCAGGTGAGTTAGTTTGGAGATTCTACGCTATAAAGGTTAGTGCGGATACCGCGTTGCTTTCATTTTTCACAAACCCTAAACTGAATGATGATGTAATCATTGTGTGATGGCGTGATCACCCATAAGGTTCGTGAACCACAATCTATTCTTCTGTCAACCTGGCCATTTTTAAGAAGCTGATTCTTTGAGTAGCTGTGATTGTCAGTTTGTGCGCTGAATACAATGTGTTTTTCATTTCCTGTATCTGATTGAAAAAATGCTACTTTAATACTCTTATAGAATTTAAAAGGTTGTATGGTTTGTGTGTATTTAGAAGAAACATACAAAGACCTGAGGATTTTGCAACTGAGGATTTTGCAATTTCTTCTTTTTTTTTTTTATAAACTGTAGCAAAACAAAGTTCTTAGTGTTTCCTGAGTATGTCCATTTTGGTTTTGGTCCAGGAATTAGGGCAAATAAGGATAATAATGTGTAAAATGATCCAGCTCAAGCCAGCGTTGCACCGAGTTTGAATGACCAAAGTCCTTATTTTATGATGGGTTGCAAAACAAGTTCGAACGCAGTCGTCAGAAAGAGGGTGGTGGTGGTGGTGTTGGTGGACCGGGAAAACTAATGTGTCTCCGTGGGTTCATCTGTTTTCCACGTACTGTTTCATCTTAAAGAAAGGGAAAGAAAAGGAATCAGAAAATCTTTTTTTTTTATTCACTCTGATTATTCTATTTATTGATTTTATTTAATTTTTCTACACTTTTGATACATTAAAAAAAATAATGTTAAAATTTGGCAAAGATGCAGTGGAATAGTTAAAAGTTTATTTAAAGAAATAAGTATCTCCTTCCGTACTGAGAAATACAATATATATGCATGAGTTTGTATAAGAAAAGATGTTTCCTAAAATATTTTAATTAAGTCAGTAGAAAAGCATTGCCAGTGATTGATTAAAAAGGCAACGAAACATACAATGGTGCAGGTATTGTTTTTATTGCTGTTTTGTTGCTGATGTTTGTGGCTGAGTGAAGACATAAAGAAAATAAAACACATGAAGTTTTCTTCTTTTGGAGGAGGGGGAGGGGGAAGAGAAAGAGGAAAAATAGGAGGAGGAGGAGGAGGAGGAAGAGAAAAAGGAGGAGGAGAAAGAAAGGAGAAAGAGAAAAAGGAGGAGGAGAAGGAAGAGAGGGTAAGAGAAAAAGGAGAAGAAAGAGAGGAGGAGGAGGAAGAGGAGAAAGAGTATGAGGAGGAGGAGGAGGAGGAAATGGCGGAGGAAGAGAGCAGGAGGAGAAAGAGGAGGAGGAGAAGGAAGAGAGGAGAAAGAAAGGGGAGGAGAAAAAGAGAAGGAAGAGCGGAGAAAGAGAAAACGGTGGAAGAGGGGGAGGAAGAGGAAGAGGAAAAAGAGAAGGAGGAGGAGGAGGAGGAGGAGGCGACTAAGGCTTTCTAGCTTGATTTGTGGTTATTGTACCAAACTAGCCAACTATGTATGGAAATAAAAAAAAATGGAAAAATAAAAAAAAAATCCTAATTTAAGCTAAACGATAAAGTTTACTAAAATAATGTTCGGATGTAAACTCCCTGTTGACAAATATAATCCTCAGCACATTATTACACGTCTCTTGTACCATTTGAAATAATAGGAAATTAGTTAGTCTATAACTTCTGACGATACCGAAAGTTTGAAACCTTGGTAGCCTAATCGGGTGATTTTTCTCATTTAAAAAATTCTGCCTGTTAAATATTTTTCTTTTTTTTTCTTTAAATGTGTATTGAGCACTTTTAAATAAAACTGTTTACTATTCTGCTTTGACTCTGACCAATAATTGATGAAAAATATTGCTCTGGATAATAAATAAAATCCATTGAGCTCTCTATTTTTATCTATTTTATATTGATTATCCTCACCGTTTTTATGGGTTTGTCATATTTTCCCATATATATATATATATATACGCTCTCACACCCTGATTGAGCACTCTGGAAAAATGGCAGACTTTGAAAAAGTAGCGACTCTAGCATCTATGCATCGTTCATTCAGTAATGAATTAGAACACTCTCACTACTGGCGTATGAATACATGGTATATCACATCCTAAAAGTCTACCTCCTTCTACCGAGCGCCCATAGGTAGAATCGCCGACTCACGCTAATTCGGTCGGGTTTCAATCCTGGGTAAAAAGCAATCGGATGTATAACCGTACTGATGAGCTGTGATACAGCGAAACAGATCTGTCTGCGGATAACGATATATATATATATATATATATATATATATATATATATATATATATATATATTCCATTTGTAAACGAGTTATTACACGGCCTACCATGAGTGGTGAAGGTACATAAAAATACCATCTGAACGTCTGAAGGCATGACTCATGGTAGAAACCTAGGTCGCGTAATAACTCGTTTACAAATGGAAACTATTCAAAAGTTCTACGATATAAATGTATTGAATACTTTTTAATACAAATGTGTACTGGTCTAATTTTATTATGACCAAAAACTAATTGAACAATATATATATTTGTTTTCTAAACATATACTGTTAAATATAAGAGACAATGAATGTCTATTATGCTTAATCATGAGCCGTTCTAAACGTCGTATTTTGGCTTTAATTTCAGTTGAAAATAAAGACAAATTCCTGTTTGTCTGTGTGCATTTGACGTTTAATGAGGTTCCATTGAAAATTCTTGGTGTTAGGATCATTTAATGCTACGGCATCATGCAACTTAAATTTAGTGTATCGAGGCAGCAAATAATTTTCTAAACATATACTGTTAAATATAAGAGACAATGAATGTCTATTATGTTTCATCATGAGCCGTTCTAAATGCACACAGCCAAAGAGGAATTTGTTTTTATTTTCAACTAAAATTAAAGCCCAAATACGACGTTTAGAACGGCTCATGCGTAAACATAATAGACATTCATTGTCTCTTATATTTAACAGTATATGTTTAGAAAATTATTTGCTGCCTCGATACACTAAATATATATATATATATATATATATATATATATATATATATATATATATATATATATTAGTCATCCACATACAAGCCTGTTTCGCTGTATCACAGATCATCAATGTGGCTAGACGCATCCACTTGCTTCTGGCCGGGATCAAAACTCAACCGATTTGGTGTCAGTCGGAGTCGCTACTCCCTAAGGCATCGACGCATGGAATCAGTGAAGGGAAATTTTAATTGTTGTATATAAGCAGTGTATACACACTCCATTTCTGAATGTGTGTGTGTGTGTGTGTGTGTGTGTGAGAGAGAGAGAGAGAGAGAGAGAGTAAATATCTATTCTACTTCGGTGATACTCATGATTAAAATAGTTAATTCTATTCAGTTATAGTTTTGGTGAACAATCCTATTCTTTTGTTGGTCAGTATCTTGAGCCAAACTTACGTTAAGATTATGGAAAGTAAGTGACTTCCCAGAAGTTCACATTTATTAAAAGAAAAACAACAAAAAACAAAAGAAAACAAATCGATTTCCAGGAAACTTAGGTCTCAAAATGCAACAAACGTAAAGAATTCAGGAGAAAATTGATAAACTCCAGACAGAACTGAAGAAGTCTAACAAGGCGAATAAAGACGTACACAAAAGAGTGAAGACACTTCAAAAAAAGTTTTAAACCTGATCAACCTCCCGCAAAGCCCGAAGAAGTTAAGAGGTCAAGTTCTCGGGACACAGAAGCACGTGAAAAAAACTTGGGAAAAGAAATTCGCAATTTTACCAGAAAGTCTGCACGCCCTCAGAAATGAGAGGTATCTTTGTCAGAAACAAGCTACAATGCTTCATCCCTGCAAACATCAATTATACAGGAACACCTAAAGAGCCACTCCAGGCCAAATTAATTTCTTCTAAGCCAAATCCAGATGATTGGCTTCCGGCCAAGAGCAACACCATGTTGCCAGTCAAGATATTAACCAAGAGTTATCTGCCCTTATATCAGCACATTGTTTGTGGAAATCCGTTTACTTTTGAAATAATTGCCGACGAAAGAATATGATTATTAGACTCTAAAGTTATGAAGACTGAATAAATGGATTTAATTATTTTTATCATCAGCACCAGAGAAGTAGATTGGATCTAAATTAGCATTTGTTGGAATGGTTTGTTTATATATATATAGTTGAACTATTTACGCTCTCACACCCTGATTGAGCACTCTGGAAGAATGGTAGACTTTGAAAAACAGTAGCCATTCTAGCATATACGCATCGTTCATTCAGTAAGGAATTAGAACACTCTCAGCTATTGGGCGTGTATAATGATAATATACATGCTAAAAAGTCTGCCTCCTTCAAACGAGTGCCCATAGCTCAGAGGTAGAATCGCAGACTGAAGCTAATTCGGTAGGGTTTCAATCCTGGGTAAAAAGCAATCGGCTGTCTAATCGTACTGATGAGCTGTGATACAGAAAAACAGATCTGTCTGCGGATATATATATATTTGTCATCCACATGCAAGCCTTTTTCGCTGTATCACAGTTCATCAGTTTGGTCGGATCACAGTCCATCAGTCTGGCGGGATTGAAACCAGATAGATGTCACTCGGAGTCGCTAACCCCTAAGCCATAGGCGCATGGAATCAGAGAAGGGAAATTTTAGCGTGTGATATATAAGCGGTGCATACACACGCCAGTCACTAAAAGAACTCAGTTCATTGCTAAGAATCATGCAGTAATAATAATAATAATAATAATAATAATAATATATATATATATATATATATATATATATATATATATATTATTGAGTTGTGGTAGTTTATGGTGCCAATATTGTTGCTTTTTCAGTAGTTTTACTGATAAAAGGCACTTTCTCAAGCAGGTTTTTTTTAAAAATGTTTTTTTTTTTTGTATTATTGCAAAAAGAGCGTTGATAGTTTTAGAGCAAAGAATTTGAGCAGGTTCATACCGACTTAAAAGTTTCGTGAGGACGCCGTTATTAGGTCTTCACTCATTGGTGCTTGTTTTTCTGCTGTTAAAAAAATTCAAATTTTCCAAAAACGTATAGCCATTTCAACAAGTGAATTTAACACCCGTCTCATAAGCGATAACAAGTTATTATGGTGAGATAAATTTATTTGTTTGGGTGTTTGGAAAATTTGAAGTTTTTTTATATGTAATATATGAAAAACTTTGGAACATTGTAACTTAGTGTTGCACATTATTTCCGTTCAAATTTGAATTCTAATCATTAGCATTATTTAATATTTATATATATATATATATATATATATATATATAACATAGTGATGATCATCCACGTATACTGTCTTAATATGTATAGGAAAGAATATTAATAAAAAGTTTTGAATTTAAAAACGTACTTTTTTAAACAGTACTTGTTTATTTTTATTGTATTTTTATATTTCAGACCGTCCTCGGTCCTTCATCAGAAACAAGTCTTGTTTCTGATGAAGGACCGAGGACGGTCTGAAATATAAAAATACAATAAAAATAAACAAGTACTGTTTAAAAAAGTACGTTTTTAAATTCAAAACTTTTTATATATACATATATATATATATATATATATATATATATATATATATATATATATAAATATTAAATTAGAATCTACTATCAGGAGATTAAGAGAAAGAATGATAAATATAAGAAATTAATACATGGCTAAACATACTATCAGCAATTATTGAATAAAACAGGACAGGTTGGGTTCTATAGCCTTGGCTGGCAACCAGTCTACCGCAGAAAGCAATGGTAATCTATTGCGGGATAATCTTCTGCTCAGTCAGCCATGTCTCTTTCGAGACATGATCGCCCAAAGCGTGTATCACGCATGACACTTAACTGACTGACTAACTACATGATGAGACATTGTTTTTTCAATGTCAAAACAAAATGTACAATTTTGTAGTAATTATTTACTTGTTCTAATGTAAATGTTTAATAGATGCACTACTATATATATATATATATATATATATATATATATATATATATATATATATATGCTGTTATACATGTATTATTTGTATTTTGATTAATATCTATATATGTCCCGGAAAGGGATATATATATATATATATATTATTCGAAGTAGTTAAGTGATCTGGGCAAAATGTAACCGGATAGGACAATCTAGCGAGTAGCCGTAATGGACCATTACTCGTAGTAATCGTATGCAGTTTGCTTGGGTGTAGGTTTATACAATAGGCGTAGTCAATAGGCGTTCCAATGGGCGTCCCCGACTTAGTCTCTATTTATGGCTGACACCAGCCAATCATATTACTGTGAGGGGGCACCAGGGTGTAGGCATATTCATTCCATCACCTCCCCATGAGTTAAATTTTTCCGTGAAATTTAGCGTCAATATTTTATTCTTTTTAGGGTCTGGACATAATCGATTGGTTTTTTCTTAAGTCTTTTTCGCCTTAATCCTCCCTGCCATGGTTGCATTTGACACACTGGTACCTCTGGCCTTGAGGTCAGGCAGACCTCTATTGGCGAATGTTGACTTGCTGGAACGGAAATTTCAGATGCGTCATTCGGTTTTTTCCGTGACATCTGTAGTGTTTCTGGTTCTCAATTTATTCAGATGTCTTTTGCACCGAAAATTTCCCCCTTTTATGTCATATTCCCAATACATTATTCCAGCCCTAAAGGTCTTGAAAAAAACTTTGTACATAGCTTATACGCTTTAGTCATCTGGTTTGGTTTATTAGCAGATTTCTTTACCAGACTAGGCAACAGCTTGTCGAACACAGAGCGTATTTTTCTCGCAAACATTAACTCTGCTGGCGATAACCCTGACGTTGTATTCAGGTTTGGCGTGGTTCTATATAATGCCAAAAATTTCTGAGTACTTCTTTTATTCGTGTCCACGCCTTGACTTTTCTTCAACGCTCGTTTAAAGGTGTCCACGATTTTTTCCGCCTGTCTATTCGATCTTGGATGATATACTGGTGTTGACACGTGATCAATGGACAAGTATGTACAGAATTCCTTGAATTCTCTTCCCGTAAACTGCGTTCCGTTGTCGCTGACTAAAGTTTTAGGGAGACCAAAGCGACTAAAAATTTTATTAAGAGCGTTTATTGTATTTGTTGCAGTCGGATGTCTGCACTTAACAAATTGTGACCACTTAGTGAAACTGTCCGCAATAATTAGGTAATAAGATCCATTTATGGGCCCTGCATAGTCGATATGCAATCGAGTCCATGGGACATCTGTTTTTGGCCATGGTTGAATCTTTACCGGTGGATCCGTTGATGCTTGTTGACATCCTCTGCACTGTTTCACCAAGTTTTCTATGTCTTGGTCCATCCTCGGCCAATAAGTATAGCTTCTCATTAGAGATTTCAGTCTCGAAATACCTGGTTGGCCAGTGTGAAAGTCTTTTAGAATTTTCTTTTGCAGAGTACCCGGCATTACAACTCTATCTGCGTATACCTGTTCGCAGATTGAAAACGGTGACACGCTAATTCCTTTTTTAGTTTTCTCGATCAACCAGACTTGGCTTTTTCATATTTTTAATGAAATCATCGTTCACCACTGCTTTTTTCACATCTTCTAGAGTAACTGGTAGTTCTCTAATAGTGTTGCATACCAGACCCGACAATTCACTTTCGCCTCTTAGCGCCGCTATTACTGTTTCTTCCAGTTGCTCCGTATATTCGGGTATCAATCTTGATAACCTATAGGCGTGACCTAGCTTCTTTGAAGCCACATGCTCTATTTTGAAATTATAATTCAATAGAAGTACATTCCAACGCTATAGTCGATTTGCCGTGTGAGTTGGTATACCCTTTTTTTTTTTTTTTTACCAAATATTGCTAACAGCGGTTTGCGGTCTGTTTGCAGAATAAACTCTCTTCCGTATAGAAACCTGTGGAATTTTTTACAGCGTAGATTATTGCTAACCCTTCTTTTTCCATTTGACCGTAACTTCGTTTTGCAGGCAGTAACGTTCTCAAAGGCACGTGCTATTGGCTCCGTAGATCCGTCCTCAAATATATGAAGCAATACAGCACCTAGTCCCTCATTACTGGTATCTGCTGCTACAATAATTTTCCTCTTCAGGTTAAAATGCACTAACGATAGGTTTGCTAATAGACAGCTTTTTATTTTTTTAAAAGCATGTTCGCATTCTTTCGACCATATCAACTTATTTAAAGGAGCTCTGATATCATACATTTTCGGGATATAAATGCTATAGTAACTTACTACTCCCAAGCACACCTGGAGTTTAGCCACCTTATCAGGTGCTGGCATATATTTTATAGCCTCAGCCCTTTCTGGCTCCGGTTTTCTTCCTTTATTGTCAATGATCTTTCTTAAATATTTTATCTTCTTTATAGAGAACTCGCATTTTTCAGAATTCAGCTTGAACCCGTATTTCTCAATTCTCTGAAATACTGCTCTAATATGCGTTCGGTGTTGAGCCTTGTTTTCACATTTTATCAAAATATCATGTAAATATGCGATTGCATACTCAATACCAGCCAACATTGTGTCTATTATTTGCTGGAATAGACTTAGAACTACCTTCAATCCAAACGGAAGTTGATTTAGTTTAAACATCCCTTTATGCATGTATTGTCAGGTACTTCGAACATTCTTCACTGACTTTAACCTCAGACAAGTCGAACTTTGAAAACACTCTACCTCCGTTTAATTTAGTGAATATATCCTCAGGAGACGGTACAGGGTACGCATGGTCTTTCAAGCAGCCATTTAAACATGTCGAAAAATCAGCACCCACGCTGATTTTTCAGTTTTTCTTTTTTCTATATACGATTAGTGATGCTCGATCTGAGTTATCGACTCTGGAAATTACTTTTTTCCAACCTTTCTGATTCCTCATTTATTGTGTCTAGTGGCGAAATTGGCTTTTACATTTTTTTCAATTCGAAAGTGACTTCTGTTTTTGTTGCCTTGTGTTTTCTCTCGTTGATTTCGATCAAATCTTTATCGGCTATTGCCCGTGTTTTCTGCCATGATATCAATCATATCTTTGTCGGCCACCGCCTGTGCTCTCTGCTTTGGATGTCGATTATATCTTTGTCGGCCATTGCCTGTGTTTTCTGCCTTTGATGTCGATTATATCTTTGTCGGCCATTGCTTTGTGTTCACTGGCTTTGATATCAATCATATATTGTAAATATGCACATAAGTTCTAAAATAAAGTGTGCATCAACAGTACTCAGTTCCCATATTAATATATCGTATGTTCTTTTTTATATGTTTCTCTGCTTTCCCGTACATACAACCGCAAACACGACAGATATAATCTTCGATACATTATTACAGGCTTCTTGTACCATTTGATATAATACCGTACGGGTTTTAGGTGGGATAAGTGAACGAATGTATCCCATCATGCCATACAGTGAATAGGGTATAGGTCTCCCGAACGTGCCTCACAGAAAAGTTGCCAAACGTTTAGATAGCATACTGAGTAGCAGGTGACAATTGTTGGGTAGGAAGGCGCGTTCCTCGCCCTGTTGTTAGAATGGCAACAGAATGTAACGAATGATGATCTAGACGTACACCACTCTTGTGGATACATTTTCTTTGATCTGTTGGGAACAGTTGTGCCGTCTGCCATTGCTACCTTTACAAAGATCATGTTCTATGTGACCGTTCAAGATCTGTTCTGTGTAGGCACATCGTCCTTCAGAGTACCGTAGTCAGTGTATATCAGAAGTAGTAAATAAATCGTGTTAGGTTTTGTGATTTTAATTTAGTCCTAAAGAGACTACTAAACAAAACTGTTGATAGTAGTGGTTATAGGAGACTAAATTTAATTTGAAGGTCAAAGATGCATCCGGACAAATCGCTAGTCAGGAATATTATGTTATCTACAAAATAGCATAGATGTGAGTACTCACTAAGAGACTAAAGATTAGTTCGAAAAATGGCTGCACTGCTTAATTTAAAAAATATTCTTTTTCCAAACTGAGAAATATTTATAAAATACAGACAAAATTACAGGAGTCAGAGATTTTTTCTGACTATCTCTTAAGACAGCTGCTCTAGCAATGTCTTTTAGATGAATGGAGAACCAAAGCAACACGATAATTATAAGACTATATAAATATTATCACTCAACCCAAGCTAATCTCGTCTTTGTGAATTCGCAAAATATAAATAAAAAAAATACTGATTAAAAAAACAAAAAAACAAAAAAAATAACAACTGTATAATTTGCATTCACACGTAAAGCCAATCAGCAAAGCCTCACTTTGTTGTATTGTCCAGAGGCGTTCTTGTATCAGTGATAAAACAATGGCGGCCTACTCGGATGAAAAGTCTAAAAAAAGATACAAAAATGTTTTTCCTTATATGCATTTTCCCAACAAGAATTGCACTGTGATACTTTTGGGTTCTCATTAAAATTCATATCGATTTTTAAGACACATTAAAACAAAAAATAAAATTATTTCATTAAATATTTATTCAGCTAAATATAAATCATTTTGTTCCACAACCTTTGTCCATTTTTCCCAGAACTTTAGTGGTTTCTTGGCAATGAACCCATGAAGGGTTTTTTTTATGTCATCTAAAGAATTACCATGGAGATTATTTTACAAGGACTTAAATAAATGAAAATCCGAAGGAGCATTGTCTGGTGAATATGGCGGGTGAGATATATCCTAACGAAGCTGCAACAATTTTGCTGGGTCACCAAATAAACGTGAGGTCTGGAATTATCCTGAGGGAAAAAAATTCCTTTCCTGTTTGCGAATTCTGGGCGTTTTTCTTGAATTACTGCCTTTAATTCGTCCATTTGAGAGCAGTACTTTTCAGAATCAATTGACTGGTTACTTGGCAGAAGCTCATAGTACAGGATTCATTTTTAATTCCATCAGATGCACAGCATGGCTTTCTTTGGATGAAGACCTGCCTTTTGGGTGGCTAAAGATGGCTCATGCCGCTTTCTCCGGGATATTTTTCACTAAACATTGTTGTAAACGATCCATTTATCATCACCCATCAAAATTTGCTTAAGAAAGGGTGCATTTTCATTGCGTCTGTACAGCAACTCACAGATAGGAATGTGATCCAAAAGATTGTTTTTATGTGGTACATATCATGTGGTACACAAACATCTTAGACATTTGAGTAACCAAGTTTCACTAATTGCTCATGGTTTGTGGATTTTGATAAATTTAATGTTTCTGCAAATTCCTGCGTTGTCTAATACGGGTTGTTTACATCGATGTCATGATTTGGTCATCATCTGTAGTGTAGGTCTGCTTGAGCGTTCTTCATAAAAAAGGTTAGAATCACTAACTCTAAACTTAGCGTGCACTTTTGTAAGCCAAGGCACCTTCACTGTACACAGCACATATCTTGTTTGTTGCTTGCGAGATATCCTTACCCTTACAGTAATAAAAAACGCCTCAAGTGTTTGAAATGCACCTTATAATATTCTATTTTGATTGGGATGCAAAGAACTAAGTAATTTAAATTTTCTTTCGCAACAGATAGTTTGCAGTGCGCTCTCATTGAAAATGTAGACATATTATATCTGTCGATAAACTTGACGGGTTCTAACTTGGGAATGAATGACAAAAATCGGCATGACCTATACGGACCACTGAATATTTAATGATAAAGTGTGGGCACGGCTTTTGGAATTTCTAACGGAATGGAAGGAGACCAGTCAGAAATGAGAAGAAATTTAATTGGAGAAAATCAACACTTGGCAGTAATTAAACTATTATGACCATTTTATACCATTTCTATAGCTGTTCTGGCAATATTGTCAGTTTCTCCAGTTGCATCGATGTGCTATTAGGCTGAAAAAAAAGGACATCCAGTGAGGATCGAACTCACTATTCAGTCCTAATTGATCTATCGAGACAAGCTTGCTAACTCTTACGCCGCTTGCTCATCATCGAAGTGCACTGGGGATTTTATAAGCGTAGCTTTGATGCGGACCAAGACTGAAAGAAAGGGACACCCAATGAGGATCGTACTCTCTAGTCAGTCGCAATTGTTTTCGCGAGACAAGCTTGCTAACCATTACACCACCTCGAGATGCCCATAGATGGAGGCATTTCTTAGTGGTAAGTAAATCAAACTATAGATTATTATTATTATTATATTATGTCATTTTTATCATCATTTGCGGAAAGATTTAAGGCAGGTCGTGGTGTATTGCTGTGGCTACATTTCGTGTTTTTCTATCTCCTATAACATCCCTAGGGTTGCATAGATAAAGTTCTCCTTAGTGTGTGGACTGTACTTAACAAGACAATTTTTTGTATATCTCTTAAACTTGAGTTTCGAGGGATTCTTTCAATGTGTTGTTTTGTTCCATTTTTTTATAATTTCAAGCCCGCCTACTATCAATGGCATTAATCTTGTTTTAGATTTTCACGTTTTTCTTTTTCTATTTCCAGGTCTTTTGATAGTTCTTCTAATTCCTTGGTTGGTATGTTACAATCCGCTAGACAAGCCATATCAATTAAGCAAGTTTTTAACGATTATGTCTGGCCTATTTGCTTCAATTTTTATGTCTGTATAGATGGTGTAATTCCATAGAATGGTGACACCTTCTATTTCTGTAACCGGTGCTGGGTGATGTTCATATCAGTGTTTGTTTACATATTTTCCATAGTGTTTGCACATTGTCCAGTGTAAATATTGCCCCACTCTATCATGACGATGTTTATATTCATTTGGGGCAAGTACAGAACATCCTGAGATTAGATGGTCTATTGTTTCTTGGTATTTATCACAGAACCTTCATTTTCGATCCACATTATTATGCATAATATTTGCCTGCAAGTTCCTCGTGAAAAGACTTTGATCTTGTGTTGCAAGAATAAAGACTTCAGTCTCTGACTTTAATCTAGATGCACGTAACCACCGATGAGTAATAACTTGATCAACATTAGATTTATTAGCCTCGTTCTGGATATTGGCCATGCAGAAGTTTGTCTTGCTAGCGTTGTTTCATCTGTTCAAGAGCTTTGTCCTTGGCTTTCTTTTTCATATTTTTTGCCGCAATATTATTATTATTATTATTATTATTATTATTGCAAATCGCAATATGAGCCGGAGTTAGGAATATTTAATACTTGTATGCTTGTAAAATCTGAAAAATAGAAAAACGATATTATTATTATTATTATTATTATATCTGCTTGATTGTCAGTAGGAACATTCTGATCCTAATCAGCTGCCTATATTTATGCTACTTCGAAATTAATAAAGAGAAATAATGAATACATTTTATTTCATAAAAATTATTTTAAGAGAAAATGTGAAAAAAATATTTTCTAGGTCAGTTACCAAATCTCTTTGATTTAATTCTGAGCAGAATTTTGAAATAGCACTCTGGACTTAAAAAAATATTTATATTTCTTTAACGATGAATCCCCAGAGATATCTACAGTTGAAATTCTATTAAATATTTCAATATCTTATGTGTACATTTCTTATAATCATATATCCCTAAGCAAAGCATTTTAGTGCCACTGTTTTGCAGGGGGTTACACAGGAGGAAAGTTATGAGAAAGAGTGACAGGTTATAGGCGGTGTCAGGAAGTGGATAAGAGATGAATGAGAATACTGATGAGAGTGGAGTGGAGTGGACGGAGAAAGGAGCATGAGAGAGAGAGAGAGAGAGAGAGAGAGAGAGGATGCAGGTTAGTGAGATAGGAGATGACTATTGACTTTACATTTAAATTCTTGGAGATTGTAGCTGTCGGTAAAGCAAGTAAATGGAAAGGAATTCCACAGGCGGGAAGTGCGAGAAAAGAAGCTGATGGAGTAGAATTTGTGTTTACATTTTATTGGTTTCACAGTGAAAGGTTGGGACCTAGTTGCTAATTTTGTGGCTCGAGTAAATCTATATATAGGGGGCACCAGTGAGCTAAGTATATATAGTGGGTTCTCTAAATACACACTATATCTTAAAAAAAGAAAATACAATAAAATTAAACATAATATTATGTTGTCCCAAAAGTTCGTAAACACTTGCGAAAAATTGAATTTTTATGCAATTTTGCGTTTATATTGTTATAGTGATCTTCATCTTTGTATTCCAGATGGGAATTAATAAAATTGAGCTGCGAGTTTTGATTCGTTACTGCTGGAAGCGAGGTCTTTCAATCAGATTTGTGCTGCCGAAGGGGAAGGAACAATTGCATATGCGGCGATCTCAAAGTGGTACAAGCGTTTCGATTCTGGCGACATGAGTCTTGAAGATAAGCCTCGTTCGAGACGGTCGTTAAAGTTGGATGATGGAGACTTGCAAACCGGGTTGGGCATTGCGCCTTCATCGAGCACTCAAGAATTGGCTGATGAGCTTGGAGTTGGCAAATCGACAATTCACCAACATATGAAGCAACTTGATTTTGTTCACAAAAAGCCGCGCCAAGATCCGCACGAACTCAATGAAGCACAAGCCAACAGACGAGTTGAAATTTGCCGTCAATTGCTCAGCAATCCATTAGACGGGCGTTTTTGGAAGTGCATTGTGAAATCCGACGAGAAATGTGTCTATCTGGTCCAGCACAATCGAGACAAGCGATGGGTTCAGAAATGGCAAGAGACACCGTCGGTTCCAAAACAAGATCGATTCGGCAAGAAAGTCATTATGTACGTTTGGTGGAACTTTGAAGGAATCGTACATTTTGAGTTGGTTCCGAATGGTCGGGCTATCAGTGCCGAACTTTACTGTCAGTAATTTGAGCGGGTCTACGAAGCAAAAGTACCTGGCTCTGATCAACCGAAAGCGCGCTTTGATGCAGCAGGACAATGCCAAGCCACACACCGACAGGAAGACCAAAGACAAGTTTGAAGAGCTGGACGGCGTTGAGGTTCTACCACATCCAGCCTACAGTTCTGACTGTGCTACATCAGATTACGGCCTTTTCCGCTCAATGCAACACTTTCTGAAGGGCTGCCGATTCGACTCGTTTGATGAAGTCGAGGAAGCGTGTCAAAAATTCTTTGACTCGAAGCCGGCTGGATGGTACTTTGACCAGATCCGAAAGCTTGCAGATCGATGGCAGAAAGTCTTGGAAAATGATGGTCTTTACTTTGAGCAATAGTTTTTGTTGTTTTTGCGAGGAAAATTTCAATTTTTTGCAAGTGTTTACGAACTTTTGGGACAACCTAATAACAGTTGAGAATTATGTTAATTTTATTTGAAAACAAAATATAATATTGGCAGCCGGTTGGGCATTACTAGGAATTAAACAACAATGGAGAGTTTATCGTTAACTGACTGAATGGACGCTCTTTCAGAAGTTGTAGAGGCTCTTCTCTGTCAGTTAAGTCTCAAACGCGATACACGCTTGGGTGATCATGTCTCTTTCAGTTCTTGGCTGACTAGGCAGAAAATTATTCTGCAGTTGGTTGTAGTTTTTTCTGCGGTAGACTGGTTGTCAATCAAGGCTATAGGGCCCACTCTTCCCTGCTATTTAACCCATAACTGGTGGGAGAAGAGATGGATTCATACCTTTCCCAAGGAACTTTGCGCATAAGGAGAGGGTTCTTCTTCTTTATGTACCGTGTCTCCTTAGGATGTAGGTGATCACGACTCTCCACAATTTCTTGTCCTTTGTAGCGCATAATAAATTCTGTCTTTTCGTCATTTCTACTAAAATCTGTTTCTCCATTCATTTACTCTAGCTCATCGAATATTTATTGTGTTGTTTTCCGATGTCCCTCTTTCCTTCAATCTGTCCCATGAGTATCAGATTTTCCAAGCCCTTCTTCCTCATTATGTGCCCCAGAAATTTCAACTCTCTCTTACTGATGTTAATTTTAAGTTTCCCTTTTGTTTCTATTTTCTCTAAAATCCCGTTGCTCAAATGTTCAGTTCATGATATCCCCAGAATCCTTCTGTAGAACAACATATATGTTGCTTTAAGTTTCTTCTTTATCTTTGAGAAGATTGTCCTTCATTCACTGCTCAATGGAGGAAAGATATCACGTATCACTCTCAGCTATTGGGCGTATAATATATATATATATATATATATATATATATATATATATATATATATACACTATAGTCATCCGCAGACAGATCTGTTTTGCTGTATCACAGCTCATCAGTACGGTTAGACTCGGATCGCTTCCTAACCCAGGATCGAAACCCGAACGAATCGGCGTCAGTCGGAAAACGTATTTAATCAAAATTTAATCATCAATGTACATTCCTTGATTTTCTATGACATCTTTCCATCTATTTTTAAGCTGATTAATCCTATTAAGGTAAAACTCTTTTGGTTTTGAAGCGAAGAAATCTGCAATGTCAGTTTCGATCTCCTCTTGGCTTTTGAAAGTTATTTCCTGCAAATGATTTTGTAAACTACGAAACAAATGGTAGTTTGAAGGATCAAAGGTCGGGAGAATAAAAGGTGGATGAAGAATTTTTAACCGACAGAGTTCTTCGATCTGTGATGTTATTTTTGCAATGTCAGGTCGTGCATTGTTCTGATGAAGCATCACTCTTTTTCGTTTAACTAATGCGGGTTTTTTTCCCTCAAAGCTTGGTTCAAACGCTCTAATTGCTAACAGTAGACTTAAGCATTGATTGTTGCTTTAGATGGTAACAATTCAAAGTGAATTACTCCTTTGCAATCCCACCAGAAAGATAGAAGAATCTTTTTCTCATGAAGTTTTTTCTCGGTTGTGGTTGGGCCCTTTTTTCCATTTTAAGAAGCCACTGTTTACAACGTTTAACATTACGATAGAAGATGCATTTTTCATCACCAGTTACAAGTTTATCCAAAAAGGGTGAAATGAGTTCGCGCTAATATCAACTCGGGATTTGTAGTTGCTCTCAGACAGTTCATAGGTAGCCATTTATGAGCCTTTTCAAGTTGCTGAAGATGACGATGAACAGTTGTATGGTTTGGACTAAGCTTTATTGCCAGTTCTTCAACTGATAATGCAGGATATTTTTCAAGTGCTGCCTCGAGAAGCTTATCATTGAACTCAACTGGATGACTTGTTCCATCTCCATCTTCAAGGATGAAATATCCACTTCTGAATTTTGCAAACCATCGTCTGCAAGTTCTTCCATTCAAGCACTCATTTCCATAAGCTGAGTGAATGTTTCGAGCCGTTTCTGTTGCAGAGTTTCGTTTTTGTGTATTCATAAAGCATTACGTGCCTTAAATGCTCCTTGGATACCGCCATATTAGAAGGGCTTTAATCAAGGTATTTCTTATTTCTGTTAATCTGTAAAATAAAATTTATTTAGTTTAAATCTATCCAAATACATAAAGATTTTTTTAAAAATTTTATTTAACATTCTAAAATACTATTAGATTTGTTTCGAATTTAATGATGTTAGAACACCTCCTAGGAATTTTAACTTCCATACCTGCTTGATTTTAGCATCTTCTTCTATGTGCCCTGTCCCTTCAGGACGTAGGCGATCATGGCTCTCCACGTCTCCCTATCCCTTGTGATTCTTAGTATGTTTGCTCCTGTTGCTCCTGGCAACCTCCGTTCCGTCATCCACCTGATCAGGCCCTGCAAATATGTTATCCGCTGCCTTCCTCTGTCTCTCCTTCCTTCTATCTGTCCAGTCAGTATCAGGTTCTCCAGGCTCTCCTTCCTCATTGCATGTCCCAGGAACTTCAGTTGTCTCTTCCTGATGCTCAGCATCAATTTCCTTTTTGTTGCCATTCTTTCTAACACCTCGTCGTTGTTTGTATGCTCAGTCCACGATATCCGTAGCATCCTTCTGTAGAACCACATTTCGGCCGCTTCCAGTTTTGTCCTCATTTTTGATGATATTGTCCAGCATTCACAGCCGTATTGAAGAACTGACATCACGTAGCAGTCTAGCACTCTTTTCTTCGTTTCTATTGAGATTTTCCTTTGTGTTAGGATTTTGCTCATAACACACAGGAAAATTTTAGCATCACCGATTTATAATTAGCCTTTTGGGCTCCTTTTTTTTTTTTTAACTGATGACCCTGCATTTAATCTTGTAGTTTATGCATAGTTTTTTTTTATCCCGCTTTTCTTTGCTACCTTCTATAAGAGATACCTTATAATGTGATAGATACCGACTTGGCAGACCGCCTGCAGTCTCTCTCCCACCGGCGCGACGTGGCTTCCCTGTGTCTCTTCTATAAATACTTTCACGGCTTCTGCTCAGATGAACTTAGATCACTGGTGCCCCCTAAATACGAATTTGAACGAGATACTAGATTAGCAACTAGATCCCACCCTTTTACAGTGAAACCGATAAAATGCAGCCGTAACTTCTACTCGAACAGTTTCTTTCCTTGCACTTCCCGACCGTGGAATTCTCTTCCAAACGATTGCTTCCCCGACGGCTACAATCTCCAGGAGTTTAAATGTAAGGTCAATAGACACCTCCTAACACACTAACCTGCTCCCATTCTATCAAACACTCTTCCCATCTGCCCAACCCTCATCCTCGCTATCCTTACTCATCTGTCACCTTCCTCCTGACATTCCCTATGTCTAACCACTCCTTCTCTTTACCTTCCCCTATGTAGCCCCATGCGCAATAGTGGCAGTGGAATGCCTTGCTTGGGGTGAGATGATTTAAAAAAAAAAAAGATCTTGCAGTTTCCTTTCCGTGCCTGCTATCAGCACCGTGTCATCTGGGTCTATTCTATCGCTAAGATTTTGACAGCGGTTCCTTGCAGGACTTCCCAGTCATTGTCTTGAAGAAATGTACCCCCTGAACTCTTCTCTGTCTTCTCTAAACTTTATAATTACTGCCTCTCTGCTTCTACTGTGGTTCCTGTATTTAAGTACTCAGGGTAACCCTCGGACCCATCCAATTATTGCCCTATCAGCCTTCTACCAATTTTCGGAAAAGTGTTCTAGGCTATGATCAATGCTGAAATAGTTCAACATCTTACTGCCCATGAACTATTCTTAGACAGACAGTATGGATTCCGCTTTGCCAGGTCTACTGCCGATATGCTAACAACCACCACGGAGTACATATACCAGGCCCTCGATTATTCCGGCGAGGCTCGTGCTGTTGCCCTGAATGTCTCCAAGGATTTTGATAGGGTTTGAAATACTGGCCTTCTGCGAATGTTACAGGGTTATGATATCACTAGACGCTTGCTTGATCTGCTCCAATCTTTCCTATCAAACCGCATAATGAAGATCATCTTGAATGGGCATGCCTCAACATCCTAACGCACGAACGCTGGTGACCCCAGGGCTCTAACCTACTCACGACGCTCTTCTTGATCTTCATAAATGATCTCCCACACGTGATCAAATTCCAAGTAGGCTTCTAAAACGCAACTCCTATTTGTCAGTCATCACAGGCAATCTCTCTTGCCACCCATAAGCATGAACCAAGCAAGTCTCCCTAAAAGCAATATACTGCGCCTATTCGGCCTTACCCTATCTTCCGACCTCAAGTGGAATCACTACATTGAATCATTAGCTAAATTAACTGCTAGAATGGCTGGGTCACTGTGTCGGAGCAGGAAGTTTTTTTCCGCCTGAATCCGTCTTGCACATATACAAATCAACCATCCGACCGCGCATGGAATGCTGTTGTCATATCTGGTCAGGCGTCCCTGCTGTTCATCTCAGTGTTCTTGACAAGCTCTAAAGGAGAATCTGCAATGTTATTGGTCACGACCTGTCAACTCGACTCCAGCCACTTTCTCATCGGCGGGATGTGGCTTCCCTCTGTCTGTTCTGCAAATATTTTCATGGCTTCTGCTCTGACGAACTTCAGTCACTGGTGCCCATTCCACAAGAATATACTCGTGCAACCAGACTGGCAACACGGTCCCACTCTTTTACAGTAAAATCAACCACATGCAGGCGACAATTCTACTCCAGTAGCTTCTTTTCTAGCACTTCCCGCCTGTGGAAGTCTTTTCTGTATTCTTGCTTTCCTGACGGCTACAATCTCCAGGAATTTAAATGCAATGTCAATTCCCATCTGTTATCCACTTAACTCCAGTACTTTCTACATCACCCCGTGTATCTTGTTCTTTTTCTTTCTCTCTACCTTCGCAACTGTCTTCCCACCTGTGTTCTAGTCCTTCTCTTGTTCTTTCTCTTTCACCCCTTGTAGCTGTTTCGTCTTTGTCTTTAATCTCCTCCTGCCTAAAACTTATGTATCCCTCTGCACATCAGTGGTTTTAACACCTTGCTTGGGGTGAAATGATTTAAAAAAAAGTCCGTTCGTTTGCGCCTGGTTTCTTAGGCAGTGCTATGAACATGGATCTGCTTAAGTCTTTCGGGATAGCACCACTGTTCACCGTGGAAAAAAATTGGGAAGGTGCGGGCGAGCCATCCTGATCTCCCACCCCAACTACCAACTTCTAGCTGAGGATTTGTATGTAGTTCTTGACCGGGGAGAGGGATTTTTTTTCTTTTTAGTCTCATATCTACGGTGTTTATCTATTTATGTCCCAGAATTCCTTTTTTTGGTTAACCTCTCCTGCAATGTGGTGCAGCGAATATCGACTCGGAACGACAAATCGGGTAACCGAGTTCGAATTCCAGTTGAATTCCTTGCTTTCACTTACGAACAAATATCCTTGGGAAATGTATTAATCCGTCTCTTCCCTCCAGTTATAGGTTAAAATATAAGACAGATTGGGTTCTATAGCCTTGGCTGGCAATCAGTCTACCGCAGAAAGCAATGGCAACCTACTGCGGGATAATCTTCTGCCCAGTCAGTCATTTCTCTTTCGAGACATGATCGCCCAAGTGTGTATCACGTATGGCACTAAACTGACTGATATGTTGGTAACATTAGTATGCATGGGAATGACAAAATATACTAATAAGGACAGGAGATTAAATCTCTAACATATTTACTGGACTTTGTGAGTTAATATCATTGTGAGGGTGTGTGGCTTTGAGGGCTTTCTCCACATCATGGATCTCTTTCTTGCAATGATGTGAGAGATTTCCTGGTCTTCCCTCTCAAATGAGACATATATTTTCTTGACATTTGGCTGTCCAACATGTATACACCCTAAACACAGTTGAGACAAACACCTGTTTACATCTCAGGGACAGCCACTAACATCTTATGAAGTGTGAATCTGTACCTGATGGTTAGAAGGTCAACCTTCTAATGCACCTGGTTCCTTTGATGTTCTGATATGACACACGTGTGCAAAATTTACTTAAGGATAACCCCATTATATACTGGGAGTCACCAAAATTCCTTTTATAACAAAGGGGTTTCTAATTTTGATATTAAATTTGATTTGGATCATCTCATATTCAAAAGCATGTATCACGTATGGCACTGAACTCACTCCTGACTCCTGAAATACAAATATGCTAGTCTTCAAAAGCGCAAATCCATTCACATTTGAATGTAATATTTTAATCAATTTTTAATATTTTGATTTTAACAGCAGTTAATGTTGTTTTCTTTGCTCTACACTGACTATGAGCTATAGAAACACATTTGAGTCGATAGGCGTTTTCATAGCTCGAAAAAAGTGTAAAAGATAAAGTTTAATAAACTCTAAACCAGTCATCTTACCCGACACCCACCTTCTAGATGGAGATATAGATTTTTCTTGCCCGGGGGAGAGAATATCTTTTAACTTTTTCCCTTTTTTAATCTTTTCTCTCCATCGGTTTTGGATGTGCGTTCTGGTGGAATGAACATCGACTCGGAATGAGAAATTTGAGAGTCGAGTTCGAATTCTACTCGAATTCGTTTAGTTCCTTTGCGCACAAATAACTTTGGGAAACGTATTAATCCATCTCCTCTCCCTCTAGCTATGGGCTGAATAGGAGAGCAAATTGAGTTCTATAGCCTTGGTTGGCAACCAGTCTGTTGCGCACTCTGTCCATCAGAATTCGGATGATGTTTTTTTGTTTCATTATGCTGATTATTCTGTGGAGTTCACATTCGTTTCCGCCTGGTTTCTCGAAGCAACAGAAATGTGGTTCTACAGAAGGATACTGAGGATACCATGGACCGAACATATGAGCAACGACGAGGTTTTAGAGAAGATGGAAACGAAAAGGAAACTTATGCTTAACATCAGGAAGACATAGCTGATGTTTTTGGAACACAATGAGGAAAGAAGACTTGGAAAACCTGATACAGTTTAGATAGAGGGGAAAAGACACACGGATAAACAGCGCATGACATACTTGATGAAGGAAGATGTGGTGGGCCATGATCGCCTACCTCATAAAGGCACACGGTTATTAAAAGAACAAAATGCTTTTTCCTTGTAAATAACATTACAAAATAGGCCCCATAACCAAGACGAAAACAATACTTCAGAATAATAAATGGGGTATTGACAATTATTCATCTTAGAAGTAAAAGGCAAGTAAAAACTGTTCTTATGCTTAAGGCTTTCTGATAAATATGTAAGTAAATAACAAAATCCAACGGAGAATCTGCAATGTGAACGATCCCAACTTGGCAACTCAAATACAATCACTTTCTCACCGGCGCAATGTGGCTTCACTGTGACTCTTCTACAAATACTTTCACGGCTTCTGCTCCGATGAAGTAAGCTCACTGGTGCCCCTATATATAAATTTACTCGAGCCACAAGATTAGCAACTAGGTCCTACTCTTTTACTGTGAAACCAATAAATTCTAAACGCAAATTCTACTCCAGTAGCTTTTTTTCTCGCACTTCCCGCCTGTGGAATTCCCTTCCGTTTACTTGCTTTCCCGACAGCTACAATCTTCAAGAATTTAAATGTAAATTCAATAGTCATCTCCTATCTTACTAACCTGCATCCTTTTTCTCATGCTTCTTTCTCCATCCACTCCACTCTCATCAGTATTCTCATCTTTCTCTTACCCACTTCCTGACACCCCTTATAACCTGTCATTCTTTCTCATAATTTTCCTCCTATGTAACCCCCTAAAACAGTGGCAGTAAATTGCCTTGCTTGGGGCGATATGGTTATAAAAAACAAACAAACAAACAAAAAACAAACAAACAAAAACTAACAAACTATATTCGAGGAGGATCTCATTAACCATCACTTTACGGCAGGTACTCTAAAAACTAAACTTAGTTAATCAGAGTTTTCTTCCTCGCAATAAAAATTGGCCAGTGTGACCTCTGACATGTTAATTACGAAGACGATTATTTTTTGACTGTAAATGACCTTTCAGTCATGCTTACTATTAGTCTGAAACAAGGCCTTAAGTGTATAAGCATCAAAGGGAGAATCGATGGAAGGCAGGACTAGGTCAATAATTCTTTCTTCATATCGGGGTACCCTATATAAAGAATATTATTGTTACCGTAGTCTTTGATACTATTGAATTGTCCATCTTTTTCTACCGCTGATCTAAAAAAAAAAAAATGTCGAAACTTTGGTTCCGTTTAGAAAATGATCTATAAGTAGGTCACCACTAGGAGGTCACCAGTTGAACATGAGAGTCATTGGGTACAACTCTAAGAACTCACAAAGAGAAGCACCGGATATGATGCGTATAGGAGGGGCAAAATGTCTGTCGCCTCAGATCAAAGTCTGATATTCCAAAACACAGGAGAAGAAGAAGACCGCAAGGAAGTAGCGGTCGAAAGTAATTAAATTTGAAGTTATTTTTTTTTTTTATTTATATACGAATTTATTTATTATTTTAGTTTTAATAGGTAATGATAGAGGGATGTGCATTGTGGTCCAGTGGATATCGGCTCGGAACGAGAAATTGGAGAGCCGAGTTCAAATTCCAGTTGAATCCATTGTATTCACTTAGCGCAAAGGTATTAATCCGTCTCTTTCTTACAGTTATGGGTTAAATAACAGGACAGATTATGTTCTATAGCCTTAGACGGCAACCAGTCTACCGCAGAAAGCAATGGCAACCTACTGCGGGATAATCTTCTGCCCAGTCAGTCATGTCTCTTTCAAGCGTGTTTCACGTATGGCTCTTAACTGACTGACTTCAGTATATTAGGTTGATATAAAATTTTCCACTGCTAGCTATAATTTTCACAATATTAGGGAAATCTTAGAGGTGTCTTTTCAGTTTACTCATTTTTTTATTGCATATGCAATTAGCCAAACTTGGAGAAAAATGTTGAAGCTACGAAAATAGGTTCTATAAACTTACGGAAAGGAATATCATATAATTCTGCGAGTTTCTTAGTCCGTTAATTAGTTTCTTAATTATTTAGTTGGTTAGTTGGCATGTATGTTACGCCCTACCAATAGCTCATAAAAAAATGAACGGAAAAGACATATCAAAGACGCTGTTTTTTTTTCAGTAAGAGTAAGAAATGGTAGAGGAAGACGATAACGCTCTCATGTCTTTAATGTCTGCTTCAGTGAAATGGAAAAAAATTATCAATTTCAAATCTTTTCATTTGTGCCTCCTATAAATAATGACCAACATTCATGCTTCCACTTTTTTAAAAACCCTATACAAGACCCAAGAGTAACTCGAGGAAGCTTTAGAAGAAACCGGTAACCCAATCCCAAACATGGAACAAGAAATAAATCTCTACTTCTCTTTAAAAGACCGGAGAGAAGAGTGAATCGGACGATCGGCGAACCTGTCTAATCCTGCATAGCAAAAAGTATAGCAGGAAAAGTCACGTACTCTACCGGCTATAATTATTAGTCCCACCCCCCGCCAGTGTTTTAAAAAATGGTGTCTTTCATACTATTTTTTAGTATTTATTGCCAAGTGAATAACTGTAAATGAAAATAGAATTATTCTTTTGTTAATATTGCACAATAACATGTGCATCAAATAAATTTAAAATTATCTAATAATTACCTATATTGCAGGTTAATCAATGAAAGAATGATGAAAATTTAGTGTGATTCGGACGAGTTCATCTTTGCTTCCTTGCCTTGTGAAATTTTGCAAAGGAATAATAACAAAGGAACCATTCTATTTTCATTTAGAATTATCCACTTGGCAATAAATACTAAAAATATTATGAAATGCATCAATCAGTCAGTTAAGTGCCATACGTGATACACGCTTTGAGCGATCATGTCTCGAAAGAGACATGACTGACTGGGCAGAAGAGTATCCCGCAGTAGGTTGCCATTGCTTTTTGTGGTAGACTGGTTGCCAGCCAAGCATACAGAACCTAATCTGTTCTACTATTTAACCCATAATTGGAGGGAAGAGATTGATTAATACTTTTTCTAAGGGTATTTGCGTGTAAGTGAATGCCATGAATTCAGCTGGAATTCGAACTCGGCTTCCCGATTTGTCGTTCCAAGTCGATATCCACTGCACCACAACGCATATTGGGGTGGCCTAATAATTATGGCTGGTAGTGTACTTGTTAGAACTGTCAACTTGGTAGCGAGACAGGAATGTTATATTCTGCATCCTGCTAACAAATATACTTATCATTATTTATGCAATATTTGTTCAGCTCAAATATTTGACGAAGATACAATAGGGTGAATTTCCACAGATATTTTATAGTTGGGGAGCTAGCAAACGTCTTATTTATTCATTAAATATTATGATACATCAGAAAATTCAAATAAGAAAACCGTAGAATTTTTATGGGTACTATATTTTTTTAATCATGTCACTGCAAGGAAGGCAATAAAGAAGGCAATAAAGCCACCAAGAAACAAAGGGTTACTGAATGTTAGAGAATATGAGAAAAATATGCTATCAAGGAAAGAAAACAAGAAAAAACAATACTTAAAAAGAAAACATTTTTCAAGATCAAAAATAAGAAGTGAGAGAAAACGAACTGCTAGCATCTATCTAAATTTATTTATAAATGGAACTTTGTCTGTGTGTGTGTGTGTGTGTGTGTCCGTTATCTATAGACACTGAAACGGCTGAACCGATTTTCTTGAAAATTTATACAGTTGTAGTATAAGCGTCTGCGAGTGTTCTTAGCTAGCTTTTGTGTCGAGGTACCCCCGATAAAAATCGAAAATCGATAATCGAAAACATCGGGTTATAGAAGGAGTGGTCCGATTTTAATCAAATTTGATACACTCATAGACAAAGACATAAGAAACGATATTCAGAAATTTCAAGGTTGCAGTTCTTACACTAGTGCAGAAAATCGATAATATATATATATATATATCTATATCTATCTCTCTCTCTCTCTCTCTATATATATATATATATATATATATATATAAAAGGCAAGATGTTTGTGTGTGTCTGTTAATCTGCCTGTATGTCTGTATTTTTTTCAGCCCTTTTATTTTAGTTTTTGCTTCGGGTTTGGCTCTAAGTAGGTATAATTGTCGTTCTTAGTCTCAGCAATGATACCATTTACTCAGAGGACTTATTTAGCCTTCAAAACTCAATTTACGACGAAAAAAACTTATTTGATATCGATACCAGGAGATCAAAATTTGACTTAATCCATTCATTTTTCTTTCAGTCTACGGTTTCGCTTTAACTGGAAACAACTATTGCTTTTTAGTCTTTCGTGCCAACGTCTAAAGAGTCTGAGCTCCAGGACCATGGATTAGTTTTAAAGCTTTCATTACACCCGAGCAACGCCGGGCTAAACTGCTAGTATATAGATATTATGATATTATTATATGATATGATGCATGGTAAAATATTATATATGATACATGTTATAATATTACAATATATTATGTTATACATATGATGTTATCATATGATATGATACATGTTATAGTGCTTGTATAAGCTCGTAGCTTCTGTTAATGATATTGTAAAGAAACATTGAAATAAAATATTAGTGAAGTAAGGAATTAATCATATGATGGACACGGATATTTCTACCATTCATTTACACTAAAAATAAATTCTCAACAAAAACGATGTCAAAGCGATTTAGAGTTGCGTTAAGAACATAGATAAATATATTTGAAAATATAATCATATGATATCAAATAAATACATTTGGCCCACTTGAATAGTACCAGTCACCCTACTACTAACAATAATAACCCTTGGAAATATAATTGCAACTGTCGAAAGAATAAATTCTGCCCATTATATGTCTGAAAGTGCTTTTTGTAGAACTCGAATTCATTCGGAAAATTATGATGTTCATTTTTACTTTGGAAGCACTTCAAACATGTGGAAGATACGATTTAAGGGCCACATGTTGTCTTTAAACAACAGTAAATACAGCAAAAGCACTGTCATCTCTTATCTCACTAACTTGTATCCTCTCTCTTACGCTCCTTTCCCCGTTCACTCCACTCTCTTCAGTATTTTCATCCTTCTCTTACCCACTTCATGACAACCCCTGTAACCTGTTTCTCTTTCTCATAACTTTCCTCCCTGCGTAGCAGTCGCAGTAGACTGTCTTGCTTGGGGCAATATGATTAATATATATATATATATATATATATATATATATATATATATATATATATATGCAATTTGTTATATATATTATATTATTTATATATTATATATGCACGGTACTTATTATATATATATATATATATATATATATATATATATAAATAATATAATATATATAACAAATTGCATATATATATATATATATATATATATATATATATATATATGCAATTTGTTATATATATTATATTATTTATATATTATATATGCACGGTACTTATTTGAAAAAGCTTAATTGGAGTTGACAGATCTTAATTGGAGTAGATAGATCTAACTATCGTCCGGTTCACACTCCACCCACTTCTATTGAACAGGTGAAGAGGCTCATCCTTTGTTCCCTGTTTAGGATGTGGTTTCCGGCTTTTTTTTCCCCAATCTTTTCACTATTACGTAGCCCCCTGCACATCAGTGGCATTACCGCCTTGCTCGGGGTGATACGATTAAAAAAAAATCAGTGATAGGGCTGACATATTCATATAGACAGATGTGAGTTTGTGACCCTGGGTTTTACGCTCTTGCGATCGTCAGACAACCTGATTAATTAAAAAAAAATGGCTATATGTAGGGCTGCGTATATTGGTGTATTTTTGGGGAAGTGGGAGGAAAATTTGTTAAATAATATACATATATACTCATCTGCAGTCAGATCTCTTCCGCTGTATCACAGCTCAACAGACATCTGATTGCTTTTTAACCCAGGATTGAAACCCGACCGAATTGGCATCAATCGGCGATTCTACCTCTGGACTATGGGTGCTAGGCCGTGTTTACTGCCAAATGTGCTGTTTCTTTGGTAGTTTACTGTTGAAAAGGCATTTTAGGCAAGCAGAAGTTTTGTCATACAGTGTTTGATATCTAGATAAGGATGGAGCGTTTATATTAATGTGGATTAATGTTAGAATTAATGTGGATAAAGTTGGCACCGAGCGGAGTTATTTCTGTCCTGACGACTTCGCAGTTTCGTGAGGGCAATGTCATCGTGTCTTCACTCTTCAGGGTAGTTTTTTCTCAAGAGATGTGGATGTAGACTAGTTTATATTTGTCATTCGTGTACATTTGAGGCTAGTCCGTCTTCAAGGTTTAACGTTTGTATTAGCGATTTAACTGAAAAGTGTTCCGTTTAGCAGCGGCAGTTTATTCATATCATGAGCAAGCAGATATAATTTTTATATACGGCCGAGCGAATGGTAATGGACGCGAGGCTGCACGCCTGTATTATATTGCGTTCTCCAGACCGAAAGCAACCGAATCATCCAACCTTTGCTATTGCTTATCGTCGCGTTGCTGAGACAGGATCCGTGGCACCACAAATGATGCTAATAAGTATTCTGGGATTCTATCTTGGATTGTATATTTAACAGCGTCTATTGCAAACTTTAAACTTAATAACTGAAAAACGAAAGATTTGTGGACATATGAGCTTTTGTCCTTGATTTGGTTTGAGAAACATACCTTCAATGTTTGTAAAGTAGGTGGGAGATCTTCTAATTTGCTTCCCTGTTTACTTCTTTAAATTAAAAAATTATTAATCCCATGCCATTTTATTTTTCTCTGGATGAAAAAAAAAAGTTTTTGGACTTCTACCGGTATAAAATCTTTTGTCATTTGAATTTTGAAAAACTATTTTGTTTCACCGTTGTTGAGGAAACGGGAAAGTCCCCGTAGAAATGGCTATTCAACGGATTTAAACATCGAAATTTTTCTTTTATTTTTATATTTGGCTCTGTAATTAGAATATAATATTTGCAAAGAGCCCTCCACTTTTAATATTAATGAAATTAATATTAATTAGGATTGGGTTTACCTGATTATCCTTTTGGATTAAAAATATAAATATATATATAAACACAAACTTATAACTATAATCGTTTCGAAAAACCCTCCGCGTATCTACGTGGAGGGAAAAATGGTTGTAAAAAAAGAGAGATAAGCACATGAACATCAGCAGCGTTCCCTGACGATCCGCTTAGGTGAAACCTTGGTAGGGGTGTTGGCTCACTAGGTATACTTTACTTATATATATATATATATATATATATATATATATATATTTTAGAACATGTACATAATTATACTATATATATCCGCTACAAAGATACGTTCGTTTCGACATTGAAACTTCAATGTCTCATCGGGCGGTGTGTAAAGTAATGGAAATCCTCTTTCCTTATATTTATTTCGTTTTGTTAGAGGTGTTGGTGGGGGGTTAGTGATAGGGGAACAAGTCTCTGACCGTTGGAATTTTTGGAGAGGGTGTTTTTTAAGTGGTCGATTAATGAGAGTCTTTGATTTCTAGACAGTTTTTATTATCTAGTGACTAGACTATATCCTTATGGATTTCTTAGAAGAGCCGGTAGTGGTTTGCGCGGATATTTTTATTTAAGTCTTTATAATTAATGTACATTTGTATATTTAATCTTAACTTTGGATTTAGGGGAAATATTTTTTCTATTAAATTCTTAATTTTTAATTATTAATTAGATCATAGTTTGGAAACCGTTTTTTCAGTTAAATTTTAAATTTCTATTCTGATATCTAGTCAATTGTGTATGTGGTGGGGGTTTATTGGTAGGGGAAAAATACGCTGATTGACCTTTAGAATTTTGATGTGGGGAGTGTA
Source organism: Ascarosepion bandense (assembly GCA_037127315.1). Taxonomy (NCBI): domain Eukaryota; kingdom Metazoa; phylum Mollusca; class Cephalopoda; order Sepiida; family Sepiidae; genus Ascarosepion; species Ascarosepion bandense. Next base: position 1,110,407 of record JBBBDQ010000997.1, read on the forward strand.
AGTTTTTATATATATATATATTTCTAGTGAGTATTCAGTACAGAATAATTTTCGTAAATAATCTAAATTTGTATATTTAATCATAATTTTATAATCAGGAAGTCGATTTTTTCAACTAAAATGTAAATCCTAATTAGATCACAGTTAGGAAACCGATTTTTTCTATTAAATTTCAAATTTTAATTATATCACCGTTAGTGGTAAAAGGTAATGTAAAAGGTAAATTCTAATGTTAGAGTTATTTAGGTACTAGTTAAACGTAGGTAATAAGTGCTTAATAAGTAGATTTTAATGTAGGGGAAAGTAGAATGTTTGTATTTAAGGTAATAGTTGAAGTTTAGTGTGTTTTAAAAGCACAGTTGCAGTTTACTGCAGTTTGATGTCTCTGGTTTAAAAGCTTGTTACTGTTCATATATTTAAGGATTTCAATTTTTTCTTGAAGACAGAGGAAACATGGTTCTTTTATAGATTTAGCAGTTCTTGCTTGTTTAAGGATTTTCCATTTAACTTTCGCCGTTTTATTTTCGTCTTTTAACTTCCAAAGGTATTCGGAGAGAGATGCCATGTTTTGTTTTTCTTTGTTATTGAAAGATGAGAGGTGATTGTAAAATCGCTTTTAAATACGTTCATGGTATTTCTGATATAGATTTTTTCATCTTTAGGATTCTCCATGGATGAAATCGAACACATATATATCAGGGATTTTGTTAGACATTTATTGGTCATGGGGCATTGGTTAGGGTTTCTACAGTTACAGAGGTTGTAATTATGGGTCGTACTGGTATTAGTGTTGGAGTTATTTTTTTTGTGTACTTTTAAAAGATACACTAAACTTCAACTATTACTATTAATAATTAAAAATTAAAAATCTAATAGAAAATAATATATCTCCTAAATCCAAAGTGACGATTAAATATACAAATTTACATTAATTATAAAGACTTAAATAAAAATATCCGCGCAAACCACTACCGGCTCTTCTAAGAAATCCATAAGGATATAGTCTAGTCACTAGATAATAAAAACTTATAACTGTCTAGAAATCAAAGACTCTCATTAATCAACCACTTAAAAAACACCCTCTCCAAAAATTCCAACGGTCAGAGACTTATTCCACTATCACTAACCCCCACCAACACCTCAAACTAAACTAAATAAATATAAGGAAGGAGGATTTCCATTACTTTACACACCGCCTGATGAGACATTGAAGTTTCAATGTCGAAACGAGCGTACCTTTGTAGGGGATATATATAGTATAATTATGTACATGTTCTAAAATATAATTTATAATAAATATTCACTGTTCTATATATTATATATCGAGCACTGTTTTAATTAAATTAATGTTTTGGTCGTTGTAAGAATTTTTCTTCGTTCTGTATTCACTTGGATATATATATATATATATATATATATATATATATATATATATATATATATATATATATATAAGTAAAGTATACCTAAGGAGCCAACAAACCTACCAACCTACTATATATATCTATCTATCTATCTATATATATTTATATATATATATATATATAGTTTAAACCATAAACCACCATCATAAAACCATATATATATATATATATATACATATATATATATATATATATATATATATGTTGATTGATTGTTTAATACTTAGTTTTTGTCATAATATGGTTAGACCAGTACACATTTGTATTAAAAAGTGTTCAATACAATTATATTGTAGAACTTTTGAATATATTCCAATTTTAAACGAGATATTATGCCAATTATAGTGTAATAACTCGTTTAAAAATGGAATATATATATATATCACAACTTCAAAATAACAGGTTCTATGTACCCTTACCTCTAAGATCAGACTAGCACTTACAAAACAGAATTATCACTTCTCATTCAGAACCTGAACCACAACATAAAAAATAAAATAAAATCTCTTAATCCTGAGAACCCCAAGACAGCAACATTCTACACTATACCAAAATTACATAAACCCTCCAAAACATTTAAGAAAAACACCCTAACACCTCTTCATCCAACCCACATCATACTAAACAATCAAATAATGAAGAGATCTATAAAATTTCAAAATCCCTTAAAATCACACCACCTGGCAGACCCATAATATCAGGCATTGGTACCCTCACAGAAGTTATATCTGGGTACATAGACAATATCCTAAAACCTTTATTGCCTGACATACCTAGTTATATTAGAGACACTACTGACTTTCTCAACAAATTACAAAACATTAACTTAGTCCACGATGATAATATCCTAGTAACGATGGATGTTACGTCTCTGTACACGAACATTCCACATGTTAAAGGAGTATCAGCTTGCCATGAGTTCCTTAGTAAAAGCAAACTACCTAACAACCAAATTACAATATATGCCAATTAATAAATTTCATTTTAACACATAATAATTTTAAATTCAACAACAAACACTATTTACAGATTAGTGGCACAGCAATGGGCACGAAAATGGCACCTAGTTATGCCAATATCTTTATGCACATTCTAGAAAGAAAGATACTAGACAATTCACAATATAAACTATCACATTATTTTAGATACATTGATGACCTTTTCCTATTATGGACTCATGGATTTGAAAAATTAAAAAACTTTTTTACTTTCTGCAACAACTTCCACAATACAATTAAATTTACCATGGAGTACTCAAACACATCCGTCCCTTTCTTAGACGTCATGATAAAATTAAACAAACATACACTTTCCACCAGTCTATACAACAAACCCACAAAGCAATATAAATTCCTACACTTTAACAGTTGTCATCCCCTTAAATTAAAAAAAATCTATCGTATACGGCTCATTTCTAAGAATCAAACGCATATGCTCAGACCATCCAGATTTTCTAAACAACATTAACAATCTAACAAAGCAATTTCTAAAATGTAAATAACCAATAAAAATAATAAAAGAAGCACTAAATAAAACCATCCACATAAATCGTAACACACTTCTCACATACAAGAAAAGAAAAAAACAACAACCGAATTCCCATGGTTTTTAACCACAATCAATATTCCCACACACTTATCAAAAATTTAAAAAATGATTACAAGAACCTCCCAATCAAACAAAAAAATCAAAGACATTTTCGATAAATCACCCATAAATGCAATGAAACAAACACCCAACCTATCAGCTATCCTCACTTCTACCAAATATCTAAAAAATACAAACCTATCAGGGAATTTCAAATGTCCGAAACCCCAGTGCTTAATTTGTAAGCATTTAATAAACGACGCAATATTCTCTCTACCCAACACCAAAATCAAATTGCACCCACCACGCCTCACCTGTGACAGCCAAAACATTATATATTTTCTCTTCTGTTCAATATGTCCAAATAGTGGACATATTGGTGAATCTGGTAATAGCTTTAGATTTCGTTTCAATAATCACAAACTTAGCATACGCCAGAACAACCAATATTCCCCCATAGCAGTTCACTTCAATCAACCGGGTCACACTTTAGAAAATTGCAAATGTTTACAAATAGACTCCGATTTTAGTTTTACACACTCACGCAGAAACAAAGAAAAATACTAGATTTTAAAATTAAATACACACAAGCTAGGGTTAAATAGGGACTTAGGTGTTTTGAATCTTTATAAATATTTCAATAGCGAAACATTTTTTAGATACAATTTAAAAAGATTTTCTCTAAAACAAAATTTATAAGTATTATTAAAAATAGGTTTACGTTTACAAATATTTAAAAAAAATCTGTCGCTTTCTGCGTCACGTGATGTAAACAGTCTATTTCCACGAACGCTCTCGCGAAATACGTTTCTAATTTAAATTTTAAAATCATTTTTTCTGATGAAGGACCGAGGACGGTCTGAAATATAAAATATAATAATATAAATAAACAAATACTGTCAAAAAATACATTTTTAAACTTACAACTTTTTAGCAGTTTTTCCTATATATATATATATATATATATATATATATATATATACGATAATAATAACTACTTAGATTCTGTAAGAATGTACTCCGTAAATTTATGCCAATAAAAACTTTCGAAAAAACCATTAACAAACAGAACCTAAATCCGTTACAATCCGGCGTACTAAGTCGTCGGATAAATGGGGAGAAAAAAAAGAAACCAGCGGAACAAGAACAAACATTCAAGATTCCGCAGTAAAGACAAAAAAAAAAACAAACGGAACCAAACACAAGAAAAAGTGCTCAATACTAAAGTACTAAAATACAAAAATACAATAGTAGAGCAAAAACACACGAAAAATCTAAAGTGAGCCAAAACCTACCGCGGTTTCACACTACGGATCGTCAGGGAGAAGGCTGAAGTACTAAAGATAAAAACCAAATAAATAGACTTTCACAAAGAATGGGAAAAACCATACCAACACAAGAAAGGGGAGTAAAAACTTTAATAAAACAAACTTTATTAGAAATAACAACAACTACGACAATAACTACAACGACAAAAAAAAAGAAACTAAGCAATGAATTTATTTTTTTGAAACTTGCATTTATTTAAGATTTCAGTTTTAGCATTAAGTAGATTATGGCCGGGTTCGAATGAGTCTATTGCTAGTTTTTCCTCACCGCATAAATTACAGAATTTTTTGCCTTTATTATAATCTGTACATTTTTTTATTTCCCATTTTAAAATGGGGACTTTTTTAATTTTAGATTTTATATTCCAAATGTAATCCGCTAAGGTTGTACTATGCCTATATTTTTCATTATTAAATGAGCTTTTAATGATTGTAAAATCTTACTTTGAATGAGTCATGCGTTGCACCAAGGTACGTTTTGGAATATTTGTCATGCTCATCTTTATAAACTTTGACACTAAACTACGTTGGATTGATTACAATTTCCTTTAATAGGACATTCAGATTTCACTCTACAATTACATTTGTTATTGGTGTTTTTATTGGAAGCGGTTGCTTTCATTTTCCTTTTGTTACAGTTATTTTGCCAATATTTGGAAGGCAAGAATAACTAAGTTTGATAGTATTTCTGTTGAATATTTTTTTAAGAGGACTATCGTTATTGAAATGTTTATCAATAAGATTAAAGAACATATTTCCAATTTTAGATTTAACCTCTTTGTTATATGGGGGGGTTAAACCATGTTATATTTCTGTATCTGGTTTTATTAATTTTATCAGTATTATGGTTCAAGAATTTAAGGACATCAGTGTATCCACTTTTAATAAGTGCAGATTGATAAATATTTTTATATTTATCAAAAGTTTCAAAATTAGACGAATTGGTAGATAATCTGTAAGCTATGCTATTGGGAATACTCTTAAGTATATGAGTGGGGTGATTAGAATCCTTATTTACATAAATAGGGATGTGATTGTTTTTAATATATGGTGTAATATATCCGGTATTTAGGATTATTTTTCTATATTTAAACTTTAAACTTAGCTAAAGAATACAATGATATTTCGACAGCGGAATTAGAATTGATTTGGCATTGCCTTAAAACTCTCCTATATTATAATGATGAAATATAGATAAAAAAACTGATGCCCAAGGATTTGATAATCCTATGGGGGCATATGATGGTGCGTAAGTCGCGGAGCTCGTCGGTTGCTTCCTACTCCATAAACTGAATAAAATCATTGACTTCCATAATCATGGGCTGTACCGTGATGATGGTCTAATTATGGTAGATCACTGTACACCACAAATAGGCGATAAAATTAGAAAAAACCTACAACTATTTTTTAAAGCTTACGGTTTCTCAATTGAAATCGAATATAATATCAGGATTGTTAACTATTTAGACATTACACTTAACTTAAATACCGGATATATTACACCATATATTAAAAACAATCACATCCCTATTTATGTAAATAAGGATTCTAATCACCCCGCTCATATACTTAAGAGTATTCCCAATAGCATAGCTTACAGATTATCTACCAATTCGTCTAATTTTGAAACTTTTGATAAATATAAAAATATTTATCAATCTGCACTTATTAAAAGTGGATACACTGATGTCCTTAAATTCTTGAACCATAATACTGATAAAATTAATAAAACCAGATACAGAAATATAACATGGTTTAACCCCCCCCCATATAACAAAGAGGTTAAATCTAAAATTGGAAATATGTTCTTTAATCTTATTGATAAACATTTCAATAACGATAGTCCTCTTAAAAAAATATTCAACAGAAATACTATCAAACTTAGTTATTCTTGCCTTCCAAATATTGGCAAAATAACTGTAACAAAAGGAAAATGAAAGCAACCGCTACCAATAAAAACACCATTAAAAAATGTAATTGTAGAGTGAAATCTGAATGTCCGATTAAAGGAAATTGTAATCAATCCAACGTAGTTTATAGTGTCAAAGTTTATAAAGATGAGCATGACAAATATTCCAAAACGTACCTTGGTGCAACGTATGACTCAAAGTATGATTTTACAATCATAAAAGCTCATTTAAAAATAAAAAATATAGGAATAGTACAACCTTAGCGGATTACATTTGGAATATAAAATCTAAAATTAAAAAAGTCCCCATTTTAAAATGGGAAATAATAAAAAAATGCACAGATTATAATGAAGACAGAAAATTCTGTAATTTATGCGGCGAGGAAAAACTAGCAATAGCCTCATTCGAACCCGGCCATAATTTACTTCATGCTAAAACTGAAATCTTAAATAAATGCAAGTTTCAAAAAAATAAATTCATTGCTTAGGACTTGATATATATATATATATATATATATTTTTTTTTTTGTTGTAGTTATTGTCGTAGTTGCTGTTATTTCTAATAAGGTTTGTTTTATTAAAGTTTTTTACTCCCCTTTCTTGTGTTGGTATGGTTTTTCCCATTCTTTGTGAAAGTCTATTTATTTGGTTTTTATCTTTAGTACTTCAGCCTTTTCCCTGACTATCCGTAGTGTGAAACCGTGGTAGGTTTTGGCTCACTTTAGATTTTTCGTATATATATATATATATATATATATATATTTATTTATTTATTCTGATGATTTTCAATCTTGACCAAGATTACGGTTTTACCTTGCGTATTTTAATGATTTTTGGGAATCAAGAATAAGAAATGAGATAAGTTTAATGAAATAAAATAAGTTATTCACGGTAAATGGCTAAAGAGAGGGTAAATCATTTGCTCCTTTAAGCGTGTCGTGACCCTCACTGTATAATCTCCAATTTCGTCCTATTTTCCTTACATTATATTCCTCAAGTACCACGAAACAAACAGCAACCTTCACCGAAAGCCCGGTCTAAGGTATCAGGTTATAGAAGAATAGAAAAAAAAAAAAAAAAAGAAGAAATTGCTACAATCCAAATAAGCTAACCACCGAAGACTGAAAGAGACCCATTCTTCAACAAGGGTTCTTGATACGATAACCGGGCACGTTTTCCACTATGCTAAATCCACATTGTCTGCAATCATTTCTTTTTTCTGCATTTCTATTTGGATGAGAAATATATTTAAATTGTACCGTGTCTCTTTCTATACAGGTCTCTTGAGTGCACGTGGTTTAGCACTAATGAGCCATCAACTTCTTTTTTTTTTCAGATTCATATTATCAATTATATGAAGCAGGCCGGAATGCACAAATTCCTAAACTTTTCGAGGCATACAAAAAAAAGTTGCCAGTTTAATGAATCTTGATTATAAGTATTGCTTATTGTTTCTTGGTCATTTTCCTTTTCCTCGAAATTTAATTTGAAAACTCAACCGATCTTTTTAAACGAATTGAAAGAATGCCTAACGTAATCTAATGATTTCAAATCTGCCCCCGCAGAACAATTCACTTGTATAATGTTCGATTCTTACTGCGATCTGCTCGTTTGGCCTTATACCCGACTAAGTAATATCGGTATTCCGCCTTTTCGTGGGAGCTGCATTCTTTTGTTGGGAAGTAAAATTTCGCCCAGAAATGTATTCGCACTGAACGAAACAAGGCTGGCAAGATTTGAAGGAAAATGACTATTGTTTTTAAATGTCAGTGAGTGCGAAAATCCAGGTACAGGCTGAGTTTTGTTTTGACGAACAGGGATCGTTGTCAAGGAAATAAACACTCGAAATATAAATAAAATGTAGGACGGAAGAGTCAAGTGTCGGACGAGTCTTGCCTGTTTAATAGATCAGAAAAATCATACGGGAATTCAGACCAGTGACAGGAGACAAGGAAAGGCGGATGCAGCAGTCAACTATCCCTCGTGTGCGTGAGTGCCTAACTTTACTCCACAGAAATCAAGTCATCGAAAAAAAGAATAGAAATATATTGTATATATACCGTGTCGATATTTTTATCAGCTAGAAGAATATCGTCATTTTGATTACTACCATCCATCTGTGCATGTAATACTGCTGTCATATATGGTCAGGCGCCCCTGCTGTTCATCTCAGTGTTCTCGATAGGCTCCAGAGGAGAATTTTTAATGTGATAGGTCCTGACATGGCGGCTCGACTCCAGCCACTTTCTCACCGGCGGGATGTGGCTTCCCTCTGTCTATTCTACAAATATTTTTATGGCTTCTGTTCCGACGAACTTAAATCACTGGTGTCCCTGTCACAAGAATTTACTCTTGCAACCAGACTGGTAACAAGGTCTCACCCTTTTACAGTTAAATCAACCAAATGCAGCCTACAACTCTACTCCAGTAGCTTCTTTTCTCGCACTTCCCACCTGTAGAACTCCCTTCCATATACTTGCTTTCCTGACGGCTACAACCTCCAGGGATTTAAATGCAATGTCATTACCCATCTCTTATCCACTTGACTCCAGTACTTTCCTACATCACACTGTATATCTTTTTCTTTCTTTCTACCTTCGAAACTGTCCTCATACCTGTATTCCCATCCTTCTCTTGCCCTTTCTCTGACACCCTATGTAACTGGTCCGTCTTTCTCTTCATTCTACTTCTGACTAAACTTTTACTCTTATGTAGCCTCCTGTGCATCAGTGGCAGTACTGCCTTGCTTGGGGTAGAAAGATTTTTTAAAAAATCCTAGAGAAGTAATATGGAACATCATTTCTCTGGTCGAAAACCTGTAACTGTCGTTTGATCTCTTGTAAAAGCTAGAAAACTAAACATGATTTAAAAAGCAGGCATATCGCTTCATCATCATCATCATCATTAATCCATCACACCCAAATGGTGCATAGGGCAGCAAATTTGCTGTTTCTGTAACAAACTGTTTTTTACGGGGCAGGGTTGTGAGCCCTGCACCCAACCCCCAAACCTGGAGAACTAGGCACACCACTTGGCCATTTAAATTTGCGCAGAATAATCTTTGCACGTTGTGGGGATGTGTGTTGTGGTACAGTGGACATCGACTCGGAACGAGAAATTGGGGTGCCGAGTTCGAATACCAGTTGAATTCCTCCCACTGGAAATATAAAAAGCCTAACGACTCAAATACGTTTGCATAACCCCTAGTCAGATTCGTGTAAAATCGAAGGGTGTATCACGCATGGCACTAAACTGAATCTTTGCGCTATTATTTTTTCTCATTTGATATTTTGCTTGAGATAAGTGACAAATACCCAAAATAAATGTGGGTTATCTTTGAAGACGATATCCATGCCAGCAGTAACGCTATATCTATGCTGCGTATATTTTTAACAAATCTCTTGGCCAGTAGGACGTGCAGGCGGGCGTGCGTGAAAGCAGGCGTGGTGCTATGACAGTCGTTCGGTTAAGTACCATAGGTGATACACGCGATCATGTCCCAAAAGAGACATGACTGGCTAAGAAAAAGATTTCTCGTAGTAGGTTGGCATTACTTTCTGCGGTGGTTGTCAACCAAGGCTATAGAACCCAACTATAAATTTATTTATAAATAAATATATATATTTATTTTCTATAAATACTTTCACGGCTTCTGCTCCGATGAACTTAGATCACTGGTGCCCCCTAAATACGAATTTGCACGAGATACTAGATTAGCAACTAGATCCCACCCTTTTACAGTGAAACCGATAAAATGCAGCCGTAACTTCTACTCCAACAGTTTCTTTCCTCGCACTTCTCGACTGTGGAATTCTCTTCCAAACGATTGCTTCCCCGACGGCTACAATCTCCAGGAGTTTAAATGTAAGGTCAATAGACACCTCTTAACACACTAACCTGCTCCCATTCTATCAAACACTCTTCCCATCTGCCCAACCCTCATCCTCGCTATCCTTACTCATCTGTCACTTTCCTCCTGTCATTCCCTATGTCTAACCACTCCTTCTCTTTACCTTTCCCTATGTAGCCCCATGCGCAATAGTGGCAGTGGAATGCCTTGCTTGGGGTGAGATGATTAAAAAAAAACTACTCTTGCTATTTAACCCGTAGCGTAGGGGAGAAGCGACGGATTAACAACTTTATCAGGAGTATTTGCGGGTAAGTGAATACAACGAAATCAACTGGAATTCGAACTCGGCTATCTGGTTTCTCGTTCCAAGCTGATATTCACTGCCCGACGACGCACAACATGGAGCTATGAAGCAACGGAATTTTGTCTCTAACAAATTAATTCACTGTTTTCTCTTTTTCTTTCTACCACTGTTGGATGAAGAAAGGACGATTGCAGTTTATTACAAATAAACGAAACAGTCTATCGATCAACAGTAAAGAAGTTTTTTTTCTGTTACTTTGCAGTAAAGACAATCGCATAGCAAATATATATGCGACACCGATTACTGGCCGTGAGCTACAGACCGATAATATATTATGTATTATGTGTGTTTGGCTTTGACACAAGGTGTTTGAAAAGATTGGCAGAGGACTCCTGCCATCATTTTAATATCTCCTAAAATACACGCATACATCAACACAAACACCACACGCGCACATATACGCACTCAATACTAGCACACACACACTGATCTCTATGAGCATACACACGCATAAAACTATGGACACACACATGCTCCTTCTGTATACCAACACGACACTAAACAACGGGGATGGGTGTTTCGGCGTAGGGTAAGGGGTTACCGATCTAGTTTAGTTTATCATTGCTACTAGAAAGTCAGTTTGATCCCCACTGAGTTCTTCACACTTTATCCTTTTACTAAATTAACTAAGTTTAGTAAGTAATAATGTAACATAGATATTCGATATGATGGATATACCAATGTACACGTCCATATATACACAAGCATAAGTAATATCAATCAGCCAAGTGACGAACGTTTAATGATATATATATATATATATATATATATATATATATATATATATATATATATATATATATTAAAAAAGGATTAATTCAAAGATGTTGAATGGCCATTTCGACATGAAGATCCCCACGGGGGACGACACATCACCTCAGCAAAAGAAAAAACCTTTCAGAAACTGGAGAAAAATTAGTCTACTTTTCCTTTTTAAATAGATTGCAAAGAAATTAAAAAATAAATAATAAAATAAAATAAAAATAAAAATAAAAATAAAAATAAAAATAAACTGAATATTATATCTGAAAGGTTTTTTCTGTTGCTGAGATGATGTGTCGTCCCCCGTGGGGATCTTCATGTCGAAATGGCCATTCAACATCTTTGAATTAATCCTTTTTTAATATATATTTGCTCTGTAATATTTTATTACATGGAGCTCTCTTCCGGTATCATTTTTTAATATTAAAATAAATTTTTAATATTAATTAGGATCGGTTTTTTGGAAGTTACCTTCCTGCTTTTTTCCCTTGGATTGAAGTATCTGAATTAAAATATATATATATATATATATATATATATATATATATATATATATATATATAAACTTAATTATAAATGGAACTTTGTCTGTGTGTGTCCGTTACCAATAGACTCTGAAACGGCTGAACCGATTTTCATGAAAATTTGCACAATTGTACTATAAGCGTCTGCGAGTCTTCATAGCTAGGTTTTGTGTCGAGGTACCCCCAATAAATATCGAAAATCGGGTTATAGAAGGAGTGGTCCGATTTTAGTCAAATTTGATACACTCATAAACAAAGACATAAGAAACGATATTCAGAAGTTTCAAGGTTGCAGTTCTTACAATAGTGCAGAAAATCGGTAATTTATATATATATATATAAAAGG